>JAJMZS010003429.1:0-17983 GCA_023807205.1 Isotricha prostoma | reverse complement strand
ATTAGATTAAATAATTTAAAACAAATATTTTATAGATATTTTATTATTTGAATGATGAAGAAATTAATTAATTAATATATGTAATATTTTCTTTTATTTTCACAAAAAAATATCTTTTTTTTTAATACGATGAATTAAATTTGATAAATATTTTTATAGTTATATTTTTTTATCAAATTATTCTATTATATTTTTATAAAAAAAATAAAAAAATATTTTCTTCTTTACCACTTAATTTATTAGATCATTAAAATTTATTTTTATATACAAAATTAAATATATATAAAATAAAATTTGTTATTATTTTTTAATGGATAGAAGAATAGAATTAACTCCTGTTAGGAAAAACTTAAATTTTAATCAATATCAAAATATTTATATTGATGATAAATTAGTAACTTCTTTTTAACAATCTAAATTATCTGTTCTTGAATCAAAAAAATATTAGATTTAGATATATTAAAAATCCATCAAATTTAAAAAATGACAACGGAATAAATGATATTATAAGAAAACAAATTAAACAATTAAAATAAAATTATTTTTTAATTAAAAAATAATATATGCAATAAAAAAACAAAAAATATTTAATATTAAAAAAATTTTTAAAAATATATATTTAAAAAATAAACTCGATTAAATAATATTCAAAAAAAAAATTAAATAGTTGACTCAAAAGAAATAACATCATGAAGCATATTTTGCATTTCAAAAATATGAATTCTTTCATCATTATCATAAGCAATATTATAAATTCTTCCTTTTTCATCAATTCTTTGAGTATAACCATTAGAAAACATATAACATTTATTTTTATGAATATCTTTTAATTTTCTATCAACATTTTCAATATAAATTTCTTTATCAAAATTATTTCCTAATATAATTTGGGCAAAATTTTCAACAGGTTTATTTAATTCTCCATTAAAACCTCCAATTAATATAATTTTATTATCAAAATAATTTAAAGCCAATAAACCTTTTATATATAATGAAAAATTATCACTTTTATAATCTAAATTTTTCCAATATCCATTTTCATTTAATAAATCTAAATATTCAACATTATTTAAATATTCATTTTTTGGTGAATTAAAACCAAAAATAGAAAATAAATATTGTTCATTAATTATACAAGTCCCAAATTCACTTCTTTCAAAATTCATTTCTGGCATTTCATTCCATTCATTTTTATGAATTGAATATATTTCACATTTTTTATTATGTTCACCACTTAAACAAATAATTGAATTTTTATATGGAATTAAAGAACCTTTTGAATGATTATTATTTAAAGAAGATAATTTATCCATTGCTTTTTTTTGAGGATTAAATTCATAAAATAAATCTGAGTTTTTACCTGTAACAATATATAATATTGAATTAAATGATAAGAAAATATTTCCATTATTTTCATCTGTGATAAAATTATTTGAAAAATTATTATAATCTGCAAAATCAAAGAAATAAAAATTATTATTTGTAAAATCATAACACATAATATTATTTCCTGAATTTATTTTAAATATTAAATTATCACCTAAATTTTCAATATTATAATTATGTAAAACTTTTTTTTTATTATTTTCAATTGAATTAATACTTAAATCTGTTTCTATTTTTAATTTATTCATTAATTTAGATAATGATGTATTTATTATTTGTTTTGATGTTGTTGTTGATGTTGTTACTATTTTTTTAAATGAATCATTTGAATTATTTATATTATTATTTATTGATGAAGGTATTCCATTATAATTTAATCTTCCTTCTGATTCTATTATTAAATCTTTAAATAATTTATTCTGATATTTATATGGTTTTATTTTTGTTCTTTCTGATTCTAAATTATTCATTTTTCTTATTAAGTTTTTATTTTCTTCTTGAAGGTTGATTATTTGATTATTTAAAATTTTATTTTTTTCAACTAAATCTGTTATATTTTTTTGATCACTTAATCTTTGATTTGTTATTTTTTTATTCTCATCTGTTAATTTTGAAATATATTTTTTATTATCTGCTATTTGTTTTTTTAATTTTTGGTTTTCATTTATAATATCTGAAGGATTAAATTGTTCAATATTTTGATTATTTGGTTGTTTAAAACTTATTTTATTATTATTTCCTTCATATTGAATATTATTATTATTATTTAAATAAATAGGATTTTGTTCCTTCATTAATATATTCTCATTTTCTGGATTTGTGAAATTTTGTAATGCTTGTTTATATGAATTTATTTCTTCTTTTAACTTTTTATTTTCTTTTTCTAAATTTTTTAATTTTTTATTTGTATTTTCAAGGGCAGATAAATCATTTTGTAAATTATCTAAACTTTCCATTAATTGCATATTATCTTTTGATATATTTGATAATTGATTTTTGTAATATGATACTTCTTTTTTTAAATTTTTATTTTCATTTTTATTATTCACATTCATTTTATCATATTTATTAAATAAGTTTTGTAATCTATTTTTTTCATTTTGTGAATTTACTAAATCATTTTGAAGATTTGATAAAGTGTTATTTAAATTATTATTTTTTTTATTTTTCCTTGAAATATCATTTTTAAGTTTTTGATTTTCATTTCTTAATTTTTCAATAATAAAATCCTTTCTTTCATTTCCAGAATTATTTATAAATTGAAAATTAAATTTTTGAATATCATTATTATTATTCTTGTTCTTTTGATTTGTATTAATATTTTTAATAGGATTATAAAATAAATTGCTATTGTTATTATTATTTTTATAAGGAAAATATTTATTTTCAAAATCAAGAGTCTTATAAACATTATTATCATTTGTTTCAGTTAAATTTGGAGAATAATTTATTGAAAAAGGATTATAATTAATGTTATTTGAACTTTTATTTTGTCTCATTATATTTGAATTACTTTTATATGAATTTATAATATTATTTAATTTATTTTCCTCATATTTATTTTGGAAATTGTTTATTGAAAAATTATCACATTTTTTTCTATTAAAATTAGGAGTATTATATTTATTATCATTCCCATTATTATAATTTGGATCATCATTTTCTATTGAATTTAATAAATTATAAAATTCAATTTGTGATTGTTCTCTATCATTATTTTTTCCTTTAAAAAGTGTATTTTTAATTTTTTTTTTTGAATGAAAAGAATTACTTCTATTAAAAGAATTAAATTGATTTGATTTTGGTAAAGAATAAAATTTTATTCCAGAATTCTTATTATCATATAAAGGTGAATTATATTTTTCTTCATTAAATGGTTTAAATGATACTGGATTTCTATTTAAATCAAAATTTAATTCTTTATTAAATTCTTGAGGATTTTGATTTTCTTGATGACAATTACATTGACAATGACAACAACAAAAAGGACAATAACATGAACAACAATTACAATTACAATTATTTGAAGAATTATTTAAATTTCGACTATAAGATTGTTTATTTGATGAAGAGGTATTAATATTATAAGAATAATGAGAATTATTCATTTTTATTTAAAATTAATTTAGTATATTAAAATATAAATTTCAGACAAAAAAAATATAATATTTTAAACATATTAATATTAATAATACTGTTTTATTCTTTAAATTTTATCAAAATTTAATTCAAAAAAAAAAAAAATTTAAAAAAAATGTTTATCAACTCCCCAAAAAAAAAAAATAAAAATTAAAAATCAAAAAAATATTCTAATAAAACAAAAAAAACTTTAAAAAAAAGAAAAAATAAAAATGAATTCTTGGAAAATAAGAGAAATATTTTCAGAAGACGAAATATCAGAATTTAAAGCAATGTTTGAAATGTATGATAAAGATTCAAAAGGTTATATAGATAAAAGAGATTTAGGTGCATTAATGCGTTCTTTAGGTCAAAATCCATCATTTCAAGAAATAAATCAAATGATAGAAGAAGTAGATGAAGATAAAAATGGTGAAATCACATTTTTAGAATTTTTAGGATTATTAGCAAGAAGAATGAAAGAAGCTGATCCTGAAGATGAATTATTAGAAGCTTTTAAAGTTTTTGATAGAGATGGTAATGGAAAAATTTCAGCTCATGAATTGAGATATGTTCTTTTAAAAAGTGGAGAAAATTTTACTGAACAAGATATTGAAGATTTAATTCATGAAGCTGACGTTGACGGTGACGGTTCTATTGATTATCAAGAATTTGTTAAAATTATGATGAGCCAATAATTTTTTTTTTATTTTATTTTATTTTATTTTATTTTATTTTTTCTAATTATTTTAAATTATTATTTTTTTTAGATTTAAAATAAATATTTTAAAAATAGAATTGTAAATAAATACTTTTATTCTATTTATATATTGTTTTAATCATTTTCAATTTTATTTATATAATTTTTCAAAATATTATATTCACCATTATTATTATTTCTATACATATAACAAGCATTCATTTTATGAAAAATTAAAGATTTCTTTAAATAATAATCTCTAATTTTTAAAGGTTTCCAATAATTTTTTGTTTCATAAGGTTCAACATTCTTATCACCAATTAATATATCATCTAATTTTTTATATCTTTCTAATTTATCATAATCATCATATAATTGATTATGAACATATTCAAAATCTTTTTCTAAATTTTTATAATTTAAAGGCATTTTTTTATATTCAATTTCTTTTTTATTTCCTATTACTGTATTTAATTTTGATAATTCATTTAATTTTTTCATTTTTTCTAAATGATGGTCATAATCATATGTACAATTATTATTATCAAAAAATGTTCTTGTTTGATTTTTATTAAAAGGAGTTTTTTTTCTATCTTTTTGTTTAGAAGTTGAATAAAATGTTTTTGATAAAATATTTTTTTTCATTCCTTTTGGTTTAAAAAGATTTATATTTCCTTGATTATATATTAAATTAGGTAATGTATAATTAATATTTTTATTATTCTTTTTTTTTCTTTTTTCTTGTTTTAATAAATCAATTCTACAATCTTCTGAAGTTAATATTTGATAAATTCTCCTTGATTCATCACCTATTTTTTGTATTTCTTTAAACATTTCATTCTCTCTTTGATAAGTTCTTAGTTTCATTTTTTATTTATTATTCAAATTTTGTATTTCTAAATTTTGAAAAAAAAAATTAAAAAAAATAAAAAAAAAAAAATTGTAAAACATTTTAATTCTATTTTAATTTAAAAAAAAATACAATAAAAAAAATTTATTTTTTCTTAGGATTAGCACTTTCTTTAATTTCTTCAACTTGTTTTTTAATTTCATTTTCATTATCAGAAATTCTAGCATCAACATCTTTTCTTAATTCATTAACTTTTTCAGTAACTAATTTCCTAATTTCATTATTAATATTAATTTGATTCATCATTTCTTTATTAGCATCATCACCTTCTCTATTTTCTTCATTTTTATCATTTTCTTTTTCTTCATTTTCTTCTTCTTCTTCTTCTTTTCTTTCATCAATAATATTTTTTTCTAATTTTTGTTCAACTGCTTCACAAAGAGGAGGAACTGGTAAAGGACGATTTATTATAACTTCAACTTTTTTTGTTTCTGTTATTCTATCTATATTTATAAAATGATAAAATAATCTTATAAATGGAAAATAAAATTGTTTTAAGTAATCTAATATTGTTTGTAATTCTTTTGTGTTTAAATAAAATTTTACTATTTTTTCTTCTTCTTTTTTTTCCTCTTCTTTTTTTTCTTCTTTTTTTTCTTCTTCTTTTTTTTCTTCTTCTTTTTTTTCTTCTACTTTTTTTTCTTCCTTTTTTTTCTCTTCTTTTTTTTCTTCTTTTTTTTCTTCTTCTACTTTTTCTTCTTCTTTTTTTTCTTCTTCTTTTTTTTCTTCAATTTCTTCTTCTTTTTTTTCCATTTTTAATTTTTTTTGTTGTTCTAATATTTCTTCTCTAGTTGGAAAAAAACCTAAAAATTTAAAACCTTCTTTTAATTCTTCTAATTTTTTTCTACAAATAAAACTAAAATCAGGTTCAGGAACTTGACCATATTTTTTCATTTCATTATCTTCAAAAATTGAAGTTTTTGGTAAATTAATATTATATTTTTCTTCTTCTAAATTAAGTAACATTGAAAGTAAATTTAAAATTTTACAAGTTATATCTAAAGGAAAACTTTTAAAATTTTCTTGTAAAAAAGTTAAATTATTTAAATGAAATTCTGCTTGTGACATTAATAAATTTGATTGTATTTCTACTTTTCCTTTTTTTTTCTCTAAAAATTTTTCTATTATTGTTGATATTGTTCCTTTTGGATTAGCTGATTCATTTATTTCTTTTATGTCATTTATTGTAAATAATTCTTCATATGAAAAATATGATTTGTCAATATTTTCTATATTTGAATTTGTTGATTGTTTTAAAATTGCTTGGTTGTCAAGAATGTTATTACTTGATAATTTAGATATGTTATTTTTTTTTTCTTCGTTTGACATTTTTAAGTTATTTTAAAAAAATATTTTTATTTAATTAATTTAATTATTTTTTTATATTTAAAATTGATATAAATGATTATTATAAATTATTTTTTAACTTCAAAATTTTATTCATTAATCTTCATTTAATAAATATCCTAGATATCAATTTTTAAAAAAAATAAGGGGTTAAAAAAACAAATAAAATTTCTAAAACATAATAAATTTACACATTATTGAAATATTAAATTATTTTGAAAAATGATAAAAAATCTTTAAAACTGGCTTTTCAGCAATGTTATGATTTTTTCAAAATAAAAACATTTAAAAGATAAAATTTTCATTATTATAAATTAACTAATTTCCTATATTTTCAAATAAAAATGGAAGAAGGAAATAATACTGAAACAAACAAAATCGAAACATCAAATAAAAAAAGAAATATAATAATATTAATGATAATAATATCAATAATAATAATATCTATTATAGTGACATTATGTGTTATTTTAACAAAGAAAAAAAATCCATCAACAAAATTAGTAAATAATTCAAAAGAATTTGATTTAGAAAATAGAAGAGTAAAATTAAATTCAGGATATTATATCCCAACTAATGGAATAGGTACATATTCATTATATAGTGATACTTGTATTAATTCAATTCAAGCTGCTTTATCAAATGGAGTAAGATTAATTGATACTGCTTATATTTATTCAAATGAATTAGAAGTAGGAGAAGCAATAAGAGAATCTGGTATTTCAAGAAATGAAATATTTGTTACAACAAAAATATATCCTCATCAATTTGATGAACCTGAAGAAGCTATTAAAAATAGTTTAGATACTTTAAATATTGATTATATTGATTTAATGTTATTACATCATCCTGGAGACAATGATGTTAAAGCTTATCTAAAAATGGAAGAATATGTTAAAAAAGGTAAAATAAGATCAATTGGATTATCAAATTGGTATATTAAAGAATTAAAAAAATTTTTACCTAAAATTAATATAATGCCTGCAATAATTCAAAATGAAATTCATCCTTATTATCAAGAAACAGAAGTTATTAATTATATTTATAATGATATAAAAGATAAAAATATAATTGTTCAAGGATGGTATCCTTTAGGAGGAAGAGGTTATAATACTGAATTAATGAAAGATGAAGTTTTAATTAATATTGGTAAAAAATATAATAAAAGTTTGCCTCAAGTTATTTTAAGATGGAATTTACAAAGAGGAACTGTTGTTATTCCTGGATCAAGTAATCCTGAACATATAATTGAAGATAATAATATTTATGATTTTGAATTAAGTGATGAAGATATGCAAAATATTGCAAATTTAAATAGAAATGAAAAACATGATTGGTATTAAATTATATATTTTATTTTTTATCTTATTTATTTTCTTATATAATATTATTTGTTTGAATTTTATTAAATATTTAATATAATAATATAATTTTTGTTTATTATAAAATTGTTTATAATAAATATAAAATAGATTTATAATTAATTACTAATTATTCATTCTTATTACAAAGATTAAAATAAAAATATATAACTTCATTGAGAAAAAAATTAAAAATTCTTCTTTTTTTTCTTTTTTTTCTTTTTTACTTTCATTATTTTGAAAGTATTAATTCTATTTATTTTACTCATATTCCTTACAAAAACACTTAATCTAGTTGAACTTTTTCTTTCAGGTCTTTTTGGTAAAAAGTTAATTTCATTTTCATTTAATAAAACTTTATTCATATTAATTTCTTTTTCTGTATATTTTGGAATAGTTCTAAAATTTGTATTAAATTTTGTTATTTTTTCATCTTTAGATTCAATTGAACTAGAAGAAGAAATTGATAAACTTATATCATTTAATAATTTAATAATATTTTTCTCATGGCTAAAAACTTTTTTTCTTTTATGAATATTTAAATTATTTGTTAATGAATTTTTTCCATCAAAATATTTATTAAACATTGATTTTGATTTAATATCAATTTTAGGAAAAATTAATTGTCCATTCTTATTACTAACTTTTCTATTTTCAGATTTAATTTCTTCTAATTCAGATTCAATTTTTTCTGTATTATCATCATCAGTTTCAGATTCAATATCATGAAAAATGTAATTTTTATTAATTTTTTTTTCAAGATTTTCCATTTGTTTAGAAAATTCAAATATATTATATCTATAATTAACCCAAATAGAATTTAAAGTATTATGAAAATCATTTAATTTATTATTAACAGATTCAATAAATATATTAACCATATCTTGAAAATTATATTTTTTTTCAACTGATTCAATATCTTTCTTCAATGATTCTATTTTACAATCTTCTTTATATAAATCTTTATAAAATTTTGAATAATTTTTTAAAAAATAAGGATTATCACTTTTACATTGAGCATTAATAGAATAAATTCTTTGTTTTATTTCTACAAAATCAGTTTCATTAATTAAATTTAAAGGTACTGAAGGATAATTTTGTAATATTTCTCTTTCTTGATTGTTTATTTTTTCTAAAATATCAAATACTTTCTCTATTAATGATGATAATTTATCTTCACTTGATTTTTCTAACAAATTGTTAACTTGTTTTTTTTCATTATCTAATTCTTCTATTAATTGCTTTTGATAACAATAAAAACTTTGTTCAAAATTTCCTTTTTCTATTTTTATAAATTTATGTCTTGAATGATGTTTATTATGACAAATTTCACAAATAAATTTTGATGATTCTCTACAAAAATATTGTATTTTTCTTTTCAAACATTCTTGACATTTATCATTTATTTTTGAATTAGAATAATTTCTTTCATAGATTTTTTTTATATTTGTGTCAATATTTAAAGTTTTTAATGATTTTACTGAAGAAGTTATATTTGTTGCTGTTAAAGAATGAGAAAAAAAATTTTTTGGTTCTATTTTATTTATTAATATTACTATATGTTTTGATTTAAAATATTCGTTTAGTGATATTTCATAATATTGTCTTTCAATATTTGAATCTTGATATGATAAATTTATTAAATATTCAGGAAGATTAAATGATTTATGTGCTAATGTTCTTAAATATGATATTGGCATTAATGGTGATATATTATATACAAATGAATTTCCTTTATATATTAAGGTAACATCCATTAATTTGTTTTATTTTGTTTGTATTATTTTAAAAAAAATAATTTTTTTTTTCAAGATTTTAATAAACTAAACAACTTTTTTATAGAGAATTTATTGGGTATGTAATTTTTTTCATACAAAAAAATATCTATAAAAAAATATTCTTCTTATTATCAAAAGAAAATATAAATAAATTTTCATTTTTCAATTTGAATAATTTAGTTTCAAATATTTATATTTATATTAATATATTAATTCATCTTAAATTAATAATTTTCTAAAATAATTTTTTAAAAGAATTTCATGATAAAAAACTTTTTAAAATATTTAAATATTAAAAAAAATAATTCTAATAATAAAAAAAATCAAATGAAAAAAAAATTTATTTTTATTTATTTAAAAATTGCAAAATAAAAAGTTAATATAAATTAATATATTTTATCATTTGATGTCAAAAATAACATTTAATGATAAAAATTTATCAAATATATATTTAGATTCTTATGAATTGAAAAATTCAATAATAAAATCTGCAAAAATTCCAGAAAATACAGATTTAGTAAAAGGAATATATGAAGGTGGTATAAAAATATGGGAATGTTCAATAGATTTATTAAATTTCCTTCCATCAATATATGAAAATATAAATTTAAATAATGAAAATATATTAGAATTAGGTTGTGGACATGGTTTACCAGGAATTTATTTATTATTAAAAGGTGGAAATGTAACTTTTCAAGATTTTAATAAAGAAGTTTTAGATATTATTACAAAAGGATATTTAAATCAATTAAAGGAAAAATTTAATTTAGATTTATTCAATAAATCATCTTTTGAAAATGGTGATTGGGGAAATTTTAAAAGTGATAAAAAATATAATATAATAATTTCATGTGATACTTTATATAATACTGATAATTATGAGAAAATTTATAATATTTTAAAAAATTATTTAAGTAAAAATGGAAAAGCACTTTTTGCAACAAAAAAATTTTATTTTGGTGTAGGAGGAAGCTCAAGTGAATTTATGTATTTTATAAGAGAAAAAGGAGAATTTGAAGTAAATAAAATAAAAGAAATTAATGATGGAATAAGTAATTTAAGATTAATTGTAGAAATTAAATGGAAATAATATAATAGCTTAACTTTAATTATTATTTATATTTTTTTTGATTTTTTTATATTTTTTTATACAATAAAACAAGAACAACAACTTCTTTCTTTTGCAAAAGCTTCTCTTTCACTTAACTTTGATATAGTTTCCATATAATTATATTGTTTATAACTTTCAATATTAATAATTTCTGTTAAATCTCCGTGATTATCATCTACTTTATCTCTAAATGTAACTTTTACATATCTTCTATTTTTATGATTTATTAAAGTACCATATGCATCTGCTCTATGTGAAATTTTTTCATTATTATTTATTTTTTTTACTGCAAAATTTGACTCTTTTTTCTTATCTTTTGATTTATCATTCAAATATAGAACTTGTGATTTGTGAACTTGATCATTATCTGACATATTTTTTATATTATATAATGAATTTTTATTATATTATTTTATTTTTTTTAAATTAAAATGACTTTATTTTGTAAAATTCAATCATGTTATTGTTATAAATTAAAAATAATAAAAAATTATAAAATTATTATTTCAAAATATTAATATGAAAAAATTTATTACATCAACCTTTTTTTAAAAATATTAAACTTTAAGTAATATTTCCAAAAATGGATATTAAAAACTAATTCAACTTTTATTTCCTATTATTTAAAATACAAAAAAGAAAATAAAAAGCTAAAAAAATAATTTTATATCAAATATTCTTCTAATTTAACATATTTAAAAAAGAATTAAAAATTAAATTATGTCTGATTCAGAAAATGTAAAAGCAAATCATAAATCAAAAGTATCCCCAAGTGTTAGTCAATTATCAAATTATAATAAAAGTAATGATGTAAGCATAGATTATAAGGAGTATAAAATCAATTTTTTAATTATTTAAATTAGTCTTAACAATGATATTTATAATACTGTGCAAAATATTAATAAAGGTAAATATAATGTTTATAAATAATTTTTAGATGATGAAAATTCATCTTTTGAATATACTAATAATCATGATAATCCCCTTCCATTTATGGATGATATTTGGTGTAATAGAAAAATAAATAAAGAAAAAAATATAGATGAAAATATAGAAACTTTAAAAAATGAACTTCAAAAAAAACCAGCAAGACCGTTAAATAAACTTATTTATAATAAATTTTCTTTTTCAAATTTATTTAAAAATAATATTACTACTAATAATATCAATACAAGTAATACTAATAATAATTCAATATTAATTAAAAATGAAAATGATTTAGATAACATACAAAATAAAAAAAATATTAATAAAAATAATTTAATTAATCAAAATATAAAATATAATAATAATCATTCATTTTATATTCAACCAAAACCAATATCACCTTATAATAATAATTTAATTAATTTCCAAAAATATAATCCAATTCAAATGGGAAGTGCTGTATCAACTTCTTCTGATACAAAAACAACAAGTCAAGAAAGTAATAATAATTTTCAGAGAATAAAACAATTTTTAAGTAAGGGAGATGATATAAATAAACAATTTCAAACTACTCAAAATAATTTTTATTCTGCTTTTTATAATCCTTTAAATAATTTTAATCTTATAAATAATAATATGAATAATAATTCTAATTTTAGTTCTACTTTTCCAATGGTTGATACAAATGTTAATAATAATTATCTTAATCCATATTTTTCTACTGCCAATATTTTACAAAATCAAAATTTAAATTTATGTAATTCAAATTTAAATTGTGAAAATGAATTTATAATAAATATTAAAGATATAATTCAAGGAAGAGAAAAAAGAACTTCTGTTCGAATAAAAAATATCCCAGTTAAATATTCAAATCAGGATTTTATGAAAGAAATTGATACAAGAATGGGTTTTAATATGAATATTCATTATAGAAATTATGATTTATTTTATCTTCCTATGAATTATAGTAATACTAGAAATTTAGGTTATGCTTTTATAAATTTTGTAGAACCAATTTGTATTATTGATTTTTTGTATAGGTTTAAAGGGATTAAGTTAAAGAGTAATAATTGTCATAAAGAATGTCAAATTACGTTTGCCAAGTATCAAGGTAGAAAAGAAATAACTTCTCATTTACTTAATTCATCTGGAGAAGGCAAAAAACCTTTTTTGTTTACTATTAATAAAAATAGATTGAGAATTAGAGTTCCTAAAAAATATTCTGAAGAAATTATAAAAAATAGAAGAGACTTAATTAATATCCTTGAATTTTATGATATTTAACTTTAAAAAAAAAACAAAATAAACGAACCTTAAAAAATAATATTGTACATATAAATAATATAGTATTATTTATAATTATTATAAACATAATTTGATTTTATAAATAAAATCTTGTAAACTCATAATTTTTATATTATAAATAAAAAAATACAAAAATAAACTTAAAAAGTAAATAAAAAAAATAAAAAATAAAAATTTTAAAAAAAATAAACTAAACAATGTCAAAAAATGAAATAACAAAAACAGAAGAAGACATAGACGTAGAAATCCATTACGATCACTTATATAAAATAGTAATAATAGGAGATTCAGGAGTAGGTAAAACAAGTTTAATATCAAAATATGTAAAAGGAATATTTCCACCATCTCCCTTACCAACAATAGCAATAGAATTTGCAACAAAAATAATACAAATAAAAGAAGGAGGATACATAAAAGCTCAAATATGGGATACAGCAGGTCAAGAGAGATATAAATCAATAACATCACATCATTATAAAAAAGCAATAGGAGGTTTAATTGTTTATGATATAACAAGAAGAACAACATATGATCATGTTTATCAATGGTTATGTGATTTAAAAGATAATGCTGAAAAAGGTGTTATTAGTACTTTAATTGGTAATAAAAAAGATTTATTAGAAAGAAATAATAGAAAAAGAGAAGTTACTTATAATGAAGCTTCAGATTTAGCTAAAAAATATAATATGTTATTTTATGAAACTAGTGCTTTTAATAATGAAAATGTTACTGATGCTTTTGAAGATTTATTACAAAGGATTTATACTGAAAGAAGAAAAATTTCTAATATTCAAAAAAATCATGGAATTAGTTTAAAAACTAATATTGCTAAAAATGAAGAAAAAGATAGTTTTTGTTGTGGGACTTAAGGTTATTTTATGTTATTATCATGGATTATTATATTATTTAAGTAGAAAATATTATTGGTTTTTTTTTGTTTTTTTTATTTTATTTTTAGTTTTATTTTTTTTATTTTTTATTAATTTTTTTTTTAGATTACTTTATTTTAAAAACTATTTTACTTATTCAAATATAAAAAAAAACATTTTAATATATTAAATAATATAAAAATGGAATTTGAGTTTAAAAAACAATTTGATTTAAGTACAAGAAAATTAGAATGTCAAAATACTTTACAAAAACATCCAGATAGGATTCCAGTTATATGTGAAAAAGCTCCAAATTCTTCAATAGAAACAATTCAAAAAACAAAATATTTATGTCCATTTGATATGAGTGTTAATCAATTTACATTTATAATTAGACAAAAATTAAATTTAGCAGAAACTGCTTCATTATTTTTATTAGTAGGTGGTGGAAAAAGTGCTATAACAGGAAATCAAACTATGTCTGAAATTTATGAAACTTATAAAGACAAAGAAGACGGTTTTTTATATATTACATATGCTTCTGAAATTATTTGGGGATAAAATATATTGGAATTATTAAATATATAATTAGATTATTTATGAATAAAGAAAAATCTAAAAATAATTTATTTTTCAATCAAATAAATAAGAATTATAAGAAAAAACAATTATTAATTAATATAAAATTTATATTCAATAAATAATATAAAATGGATAATTCATATATTAATAAAAATATTAATTCGAATTCTTTTGAAGATAATTATTCTAATCAGAGTAATTATCATATTTATAAAAATTATTCTATTAATGAATATGATTTTCCAAAAAATTTTATTCCTATTATAAAACCTAAAGATGTTATTTTTGGAAATGAAGAAAATATTATTCCATTTTCATTAGATTTTTCATTTAATGAAAATAATGAATATATTAGGAATAATAATAGTAATTATAAATATAAAAAAGAATTAAAATGTCAATTAGGGTCAAAAAAAAAATATAATCCAATATTGGAGAAATTAATTAAAAAAAGACAACTATCAAATAATTGCATTTAATTGAATATATTTTTTGTTATTTAACCAAAAATATTTATAATTTTTATTATTCAATATTAAGTGATTATAAAATATGAACTATTATTCTAAAATCAATAATTAGATTTTAAAATAAATGTCATAATATAATATTGAATTGACTTATTAATAAAAAATAAATTATAAATATAAATATAAATATTTTTTTTCATTAATATATTTGAAATAAAAAATTAAAATGTATGCAATAAAAGAAGAAGATGAAGATTTATTTGAAAATACATTTAGAAATAGTATCCAAAAAGTTGAAGAAGAAAATAATAATAATAATTTTTTAAAAAATAATAATTCAAAAGTAATTGAATCAAATAATGATGATAATATAATAGATAATCAATTAAACTTCATAGAACCAATAATTTATAAAGAAGATAATAATGATAATGAAAATAATAAAATAATAGAATATTCATTTAAAGTAATATTATTAGGAGATTCATTAGTAGGAAAAACAAGTTTTGTAAATCGTTTCGTTTCAAATAAATTTGAAAAATATCATTGTTCAATAAGTATACAACATTATAAAAAAAAATTAAAAATTGACAATTCAACAATAGTAAATTTAACAATTTGGGATACAGTAGGACAAGAAAAATTTAGAGCATTAACAAAACAATATTATCATGATTCACAAGGTGCAATAATAATGTTTGATATAACTGATAAAAATAGTTTTTTAAAGGTTGAATCATGGATTAATGAACTTATTGAATATGGACCTAAAGATTGTAGTATTATATTAATTGGAAATAAAACTGATTTAAATCATCAAAGAGTTATTGATTTTAATGAAGGAGATAAATTAGCTGAAAAATATCACATTTTATTTTGTGAAGTTAGTGCTAAAATTGGAAATAATATTAATGAAGCTTTTGAAAAATTATGTAATGTTATTATTGATAAACAAATTAAAGAAGGAAATAATAATAAAAATGAAAATAATAAAAATAATATTGAAAATATTGATATTGATTTTCATATGAAAAAAAAGAAATGTTGCAATTAATTTTATTTATATTTTTATATATATATTTTATATTTAATTTTAATTTTATTTTAATATAAAAATTGGTAAATGTTTTAATTTAATTTATTTTATTTATAGTGTATTTTTAATAATAAATTAAATTAATTTATTAATTGATTTTAATAATTTAATGGAAAAATTTATTGAAACTGAAGATAAATATAAAAAATTTAATACTATAATGAAAGCAAGAGAATATATGAAAACAGTTTTAATAGAAAAAAATGTTGATATTAGTTATTATAATAGAATATATAATACATCTATAGATATTTGTAAAACAATTTTAGAAGCAGATGTATTTTTTGTAGGATTAGTTTCTTTATTATTTGATATTGACAATGAAAAAATATTTGAAAAAAAAAATGAAAATAATGAAAATGAAGAAAATAAAGAAAATGAAGAAAATGAAAATAAAGAAAATAATGAAAATTTAAATTTATTTTTAAAAGATTATAAATTTGATGAAGAATATAAAAATAAAATTATAGAAAGTATAAATATAATTTCAAAATTTAATGAAAATCATTCAATGAAACCAGCAAATTTAGAAGAATGTATAATAATGGATTCAATACTTTTAGAACATTTTGGAGCAATGGGTTTATCATTAATTTTTTCAAAAGGAGGAAAAAATAAAATGATTGTATTTGATCCAAAAGATTTTGAAATTATATTTGAAAATGAAAAAATAAAACAAGAAAAAATAAAAAAAAAATTTGAAGAAAAAAAAAAAAGAAAACATAAGAAAAATACATCATCAGATGAAGAAGAATTAAAAGAAGAAAAAAAACCAAAAAGTATTATTGGAAATTTAGAAGAAGAAATTATAAATATGAAAAATAATTTATATACTGATAAAGCAAAATTAATTGCTATTCAAAAACAAGAATTTATGTTTGATTTCTTAAAACAATTTTATAAAGAAGTTGGTGAAAAAGGACATATTAAAAATATTGAAGATAAAAAAAATAATGAAATTGAAAAAGAAATTGAAAGATTTGCTAAAAAGAAAAATAAAGAACTTTATAAGTTAATTAATAAAGAAAAAGAAAATGAAAATAAAAGAGAAATGCAAAAATATACTTTAGATGATGAAAATGAACAAGAAAAATTAGAAGAATTTTATGAAATTGAAAGAGGAAAAGTTAATCAAAGAATTTTAAGAAAAAAAAAAGAAATTGAAGATGAAATTGAAGATTATAAAAAATTATTAACTGAAAAAGACACTTCTGAAGAAAATAATGAAAGTGAATCTAATAACCAAAGTATTACAAAAAGTGTATCAAAAGAAAAAAGTTTTAAAAAAATTAATATATCAAGATATTAAAATTATTTAATATATTTAATAATATAAAAATAAAAAAAATATTTTTTCAACTTTACTATTCTTCATTTAATTATTTATTAATTTATTTTTTAATCTTTATTTTAAATAAATAATATACTAAATTCATTTTCTATCAAAAAAAAAAAAAGAAAAAAAAATTAAAAGAAAAAAAAATATTAAGATGATTGTGGATTAGAAAGAAAACCTAAATCACTAGAACCATTCCTAACATGTCCCATTTCAACTTCCAAAGCTCTATCAATATCATCAACTTCACTACTAAGTAAATTTCTATTTAAATTAGGATCATTTCTCCCAAATTTACTTTTTTTATAAAAAATACCTTTATCATCATTTTTAATACACAAATTTTCTAATTTAAAACATTTCATAAGAATACTCACACCAAAAGTAATAGAAGCCATTCCTAAACACCACATCCATTGACTCAAAGTTAATCCATCAACACTACATTTAAAAACAAGACCTCCATATTGAACAATACATATTTGAATTAATAATTCAACTCCAGTTACAGTAAGAAACATCCAATTATCTAAAATTCTATATAAAATATTGAAATTATCATTTATTACACGAGAATTTATTTGATTAAATAATGAATATAATACAAATGTATTAAATATTATTGTCATGTGACATGTGTTACCATATTCTGAAATATACCATTTAAATGCTTCGTATAAATTTGTT
>JAJMZS010003428.1:0-18006 GCA_023807205.1 Isotricha prostoma | reverse complement strand
ATTAATCTTTACTAATATTTTAAAAAATAAATAAAATGGTAATATAATTGTTGATATTAAATAAAATAGAATATTATCTCTTTTAAAATATAATTAAAATTTTTATTTTTATTTATCTAGTTTATCTTTTTAAATCTAAATAATATATTTTCTTTATTCTCATATTTTTTTATTAAACTATATTTTAATCATAAAAAGAAAATAAATTTCTTTTTATTAACCTGGCTTTTTAATCATTTATATATTAAAAAAATTAAAAAATTAATTTTATTTTTTTTTATAAAAAATAAAAAAATTAAATAATTAACTATTTTCATTTTTGCTATAAAAAATATTTATTCCATTAAACATGTCTTCTATACTTTTTTTCATATTTTCTTTTATTTCTTTATAATTATCATAATTATATAAATAACCACCTGGATTATATGAATAATCAAACATATCAATAAAACAATAAAAACATTTTTGGTTTTTAGTAAAATTCATATAATTAATTTTTTCTTTTCTTTCAATTAATTTTTCATTGGAAATATCAATACAATATATTTCTTCACTAAAAATATAATAATAAAAAATAAAGAATTTAAGAAGTAAAATTGATAAAGAATCATTATTATGACTTTCAAATTTTAGAATATCATTTTTTGGATAAATTAAACTTTCTTCAAAAAAATATTCTTTATTACAAATTTTAATTTTGATTAAATTTTCTTTTGATGAAATTATAGGAATAATTGGATTATTTATTCTTTGTAAAAAAAAAATAACCATTAAGGTATAACAATAAGAAGAAAGAAATTTTTCATGATTACCATTTATTTCTTTTAATTTTGACCAATTTTTTATTATATTTACTAATATTAAAACTCTTGAATCAAAAATTAAATATTCTCTTATTAAAGAACTATTTAAAATACCAAAAATATTATTTAAATTAACTTCTATTTTAATATTATTTGTTTTATCAAAGATATCAAGTAAATATGTTCTTTTTGTAGCAATTAATTTAATATTTTCATATTCGTTTTGATATTCATTTTCTAATTTTATTTTAATTTTTTCTAAAAAAGAATTTGAATCTTCAATATTATAATTTTCATAATTTTTCATAATAATTGTTATTTCTAAATCTGAATTTATTGTTTGAGAAAATTGAGTAACACTTCCAAAAGGATAAATTTCTTTAATTTCATTTGAAAAATTTTCATCTATTAAAATAATATTTTTTAATTTTTCATAACTTTCTCTAAATTCTTTTGTTTTTCTATTATTAGAAAAATTTTCTCTTATATAATATTCATAATATTTCAAACTATTTTTTATTTTTATTTCTTCATATTTTTTATTTAATTCTCTATTTGTATTTTCATTTATAAATAAAAAATTGTCTAAAAATCTTATTTGAAGAATATGACCTTTTGGATATTTTCCATATATTATTTTATATTGTAAAAATTGATTTTTATTCTTATTTATTAATTCATTTTCTAATTTTTCAATTAAAAAATTAAATTTTTCTTTTGAAGTTGAAGTAATAAAAATTTGTAAAGTATTTTCTAATAAAGGTTCTATAATTGTATCTTTTTTAATATCAAAATTATATTTATTAGTAATAGAATAATAAATTTTTTGATTTATTTTTTCTATTATTTCATAATATGAAATTAGCAAGTTTAATAATTTGAATAATTTTAATTTGGAAAATAATTTTGATATTAAATCAAATATATTTTTTAATGAAATTTTTTCTATTATTAAACATATACTAAAAAAATTCTTTAAAACAAAATTTATTTGCTCATTTATTGATAAATCACAAGAAATTAACATTTCTTCAAGATTTTTTTCAAAATTATTCATGGTTATATTAATTTCATCAATTGACATTTATTAATTAAAATTCAAAAATAAAAAATTAAATTAAAAAAATAATAAAAAAAATTTATTTTTAAATAAAAATAAAATAAAATTTAAAATTTTAAATTCTAAAATTTGTACTTAAAATTTTACTATTACAATAAATAAAATGTCAAATATAAAAGTAAACTTTGAAGATAATTTACAAATAAACTTTTCCCAATCACCAATTATAAAAAATCAATTTCAAATGTCTCAAAATTTGACAAAAAATAAAATTTTATCAGACATAACAAATTTATCAAATTCAATAATAAAAAATGCAAAAAATTCAAATTCAAATATTTCTTTTTCACAACTTCAAACTTATGATAAATCTTTTCCTAATAAACTACCTTATAATAATTTTTCAATTAGTAATAATTCTGATATTAAACTTTCTTCATTTTTACTTGAGCAACCAAAAAAACATATTAATGAAAATTTAAATTCAAAAAATATAAATAATGAAAAAGAAAAATTAATATTTATTAATAATAATATTAAACAGGAATACTTTAATAAATTTTCAACTGATATACATAAATTTATTTCTTTAAACAACTGTTATAATAATTTAAATGAACAATTTCAATTATTAAAAAAAAGAAAAAGTTTTTTCAATTCAGAAAAAAAAAAATTTACTTCATTTATTTATTTTTATGATGAAAAGACAAATGAAAAAATATGTTTTCCCTTATTTAAAGATAATGATATTGGAATTGATTTTTTATGGGATGATAATTTAAAATATAAATTATGTGATAATGATATTAATACTAAAAAAGAAATAATTGATAAAGAAAAAGAAAATAATTTATATTATTTAAATCAAGGTATTGAAAAATATAAACAAATTAAAAGTTAAATAAAAAAGAATTAATAATGTATATAGTATAATAATTATTAAATATTATAAATATTCCAATTTTTTATAAATTAAAAAATAAATAATTATTTTTTTTTGATTATTTAAAAATAATAAAATAAAATTTGTAAAAAAAATAAAAAAAAAAGGAAAAAATCTCAACAAATTAAAAAAATGGAAGAAAGTTTTACAGACAAACTAATTCTTCAAGAAAAAAAAAACGAATATGAAAATGCATTAAATAATACTTCAATATATGATAGTAGTGATTATCATCCAGATGAATTTGGGCTTGGAATTTTTAGTGGAAAAGTATTAGAAGAAATAAAAGAAGAACATGATTCTTGGGAAAATTTTATGACAACAATGTTTTTAATAGGAATAATTTTAATACCAATTCAGTTAATTTTTTCAGATAAAATAAAAACATTCGATATAAAAGTAATAAAATTTCTTCAAAAACATTTAAAAATCGATTTTTTTTTACAAAATAAAATATTATTAAATATAATATTATTTTTTTCAAATATTCATTTTTACTTATCAATAGTAGTATTATTTTATTTATCATTTGATTCTGGAATTGCATTTAAAACAAGTTTAATATCAAATATTGGAATATTTTTTGTTTTTGTTTTTAAATTAATAATACATGACTCAAGACCTTTTTGGATTGATTCAGAAGTAAAAAATTATTTATGTAAATTAAGTTTTGGTAGTCCTTCAATTGATCTTTTTATTGGAATGTTAAGTAGTCATTATTTATATTTTTGTTCTTCTCGAGCATTACAAAGTGATGATCATTTTATTAATAAATCTAGATATGAAATTATTTTTTCTGAAAAATTATCTTTTTTTCTTATTGGATTAAATTTTTTTAATGGTATTTTTTATGTTTTAATAGGAGTTCATTTTATTTATCAAATATTAGTTTCTTATTTTTATGGTTTTATTTTAATTAGAATTGTTATTATTTTTAATAAAGAAATTGATTCCTTTAGTAATGGTGCAAGATTTATTGTTTCAATAAGTAATTTATTATCTATTTATGTTATGTTTATTGTTACTATTTTATCAATTATTTCTTCAATTACTTATTCTGTTGTTAAAGATGATTTAATTATTCCAAGAGAATGGGAAATTAATATAAGTAAAAAATGTAGTGTTAATATTAATTCTTTTAATAAATTAAGTATTAAATATACTTTTCTAGAATCAAGTTTAGTTTTTAATATTTTAGGTTCAACTATGGGAATTAATTTTTTATTAAAACATTTAAAAAATTATCATTTATGGATTGTTAGTAAATTAATTATTAGAATTGGAAGAGGAATTATTGGATTTTTTGTTAATTTAAATTTACTTTATTTAATTAGATTTGTCAATATGAATATTTTAATTAATACTTATGTTTTATATATTATTGTTTATTCAACAACTGGTTTTATTTCTTATGGAATTTTACCTATTTTTTTTTCATATATTAATATGACTAATTTAGTTACTCCAATTGAAGAAAAAAAATTAAAAGAAAAAAAAAAGTATAAAGAATTTCAAGAAGATAATAATGACTTTTTTTTAGAAACTGAAACTATGGGTTTGACTAATGAAGGTAAAAAATTTGAAAGTGATAATAATTATTAATTATTTAAATTTTGGTTTTTTATATGTTATTTTTTCAAATAAAAATTAATATTTAAAAAACTTTTTTTGTTATTTTATTATTGTGAAATTTAAAAACAACTTTTATTTTATATATATTTTTTTTAAAATAATATTTTGAATAATCAATTATTTCTGAAGGAAACGAATATATCATGAAAAATATATTGCCCAAATGAGTTATTGTTTTTCTATTTAATATTTTAAAAATGAATATTTTTTAATCT
Source organism: Isotricha prostoma (assembly GCA_023807205.1). Lineage (NCBI taxonomy): Eukaryota > Ciliophora > Litostomatea > Vestibuliferida > Isotrichidae > Isotricha > Isotricha prostoma. Next base: position 13,350 of record JAJMZS010003428.1, on the reverse strand, counting down.
CAATGATAAATGTCTTTAGTTTGAATTTATTCTGATAATTTAATTCGAATAATTTGATTTTTTTTCATTTATTTTTTTTTATTTAATAAATAAATATTATATATTATATTATATTTTTATATTTAATTTTTTATATTTATTAATGAAAAATATTTTGATTTATCATTTGATTTACAATTTAAATATCTTAAAAATTATTTATTTAATATCTATATCAACATTTCCTTCATATGACACTTTAAACAAGCATATTAAAATAATTTAAACTTTAATAAAAATATTTAAAACATATTAAAAATTATTCTTTCATTAAACCATAATTGACTAAACAATTTAGTACTCTTTACTAAAAAACCTATATTTTCAATACTTTTGATAGAAAAAAAGATTTATAAATATTATTACTAATATTTAAATTAAATTATTTACATTAGATTTAAAATCATTCTCAATTAAATATGAAGAAATAATATTTTTCCATTTCGAAATTAATTTTTTTTCTCCTAAAATATCAATATTATTTTCAATGAAATTAATAAGATTAATTTTATTATTACCTTTAGAAAACTTTAAAGCAGTTTGAATAACATAATTACCAAAAGAATTTTTAATTAAATTTCCAATAGAATTTTTTTCAAAACAAATTTCTTTAATATAATCATTTAGAAAGTTTTCATTTTTTTCTATACATCTTTCAATAACATTTGATGAATATTTCATACATGAAAAATGAGTTAAATTTCCTAAAAATTGTTTGAAAATATCATAAATATCTTTATTATTCCAATAATCAATTGCGATTTGTAATGCATAATTTCCAAAAGGATTTTCAATTAATTCAGAACTTTTTTTAATTAAAATATCTTTTAAAATTGAATATGTATTATTTTCATATTGAATTATTAATATTTTTTTTACTAAACATAATCCATTTACATGATTTGAAAGAAAAATTAAATTTTCTGTTATGAAATTAAATATATCTTTTAAATATTCTTTTTCAAATGAAATTATTATTTTTTCTAAAACATGTGTTCCATAAGTATCTAAAGCTAATTTCATTAAATTTTTATTTATTTGATATATTATTATTTCCATTTCTTTTTTTGAATTTAAATGACTTACAATATATTGAATTGGATAAGTAGATATTTTATTAGTAGAATAAATTGTAATATTTTTTACTATAATTGATAAAAATGAAATTCTATCATTTGAATTTAATAAACAAAATAATTTTAAACAAAAATAATTTCCATAAGGATCTAATAAAAGTATATTTAATTTCTCATTTATTTCATTAAATAAAAGATGAATTATTTGTTGGGGAGTTTTTTCTAGATAATTCTGAAGTATTTTACTTCCAGTTTGAGTTTTAATTAAATATAATAATTTTGGTTTTATATTATTGAATATATTATAATCTATAAAACCTATTATTTTTAAATATTTATCTAATTCATTTAAATAAATTACTGTTTCTAAATTTAAATTTTTAGTTTTTTTAATTTCCATTGTTTGAAATCTTATTTTTTGATTATTATTTTGAATAAAATAATTTTTATTAAGTAAATTATTATTTATATTACTATGTAAAATTGTTTTTTTATTTATATTATTTCTAAAATATATTTGATTAGAATCTATATTCATATTATTTTGTAAATTAATTTTAATATTATTATTTTGATTATTGAAAATTTGATTTGGAAAAAAAAACATAAAATTATTATTATTTGGATTAATAGAATTTATCATATTTAAATTATTTAAATTTTTATTTTCATTTATAATTTTTTTCATATGAAATTTATGAGTTGATGAAGGGCTTTTTGGCCTATTATTATCATATAAAAAATAATTAAAAGGATTATTATTTTTAATTGAAAAGGTATTTTTCATAATCATTGTTTGTGATTTTATATTTTCATTATTTCTGAAAAAAAAATCATTATTTGAATTATTTTGTGTTTGGGTTGTATTAAAAAATTCATAACTTGAATTAAATAAATCATCATCTGTAAATTCAATAAAATTAAATTGATTTAATAAATTTGAATTTTCAAAAGTTTCGTCATTCATATTTTCTGCATTTATATCTGTATTATTTTTTCTTTCTTTCTTTTGCATTTCATACTTTTCTTCATGGTCAAATATTATTTCTTTTAATATTGATTCAATTTGATTTGGAATTTCGTTTTTTTTTATTTCATCATTTAAATTTTCCAATTCTGTTTTCAACATTTTTTTATATTTATTATATTTTTTTTATTTTTATTTTAGTCAATAGGATTTTTTATAATATTAATTATGAAATTTTTTTTTATAAATTTTTTATATTTTTTTATTTATTTTATTGATAAATAAACTCTATTTTTTCAAAACATTTGAATAGAATAATAAATATGTATAAAAGATAAATGAATAAATTATATATATTATAATTATTTTTAATTAATAATTATTTATGAGGAAATTAATTTTTCTTTTTTTATTTAAATACATTTTTAATCAAGAAATATTTGATAAAACTAAACAAATAGAATTAATAAATGAAAAAAGTTATAAAGGAAATTGGGAATATATTAATAATAATAGAAAAATTAAATCAAATAAATTAAATATTTCTTTATTCAAAAATTTTGATAATTTAAAAGGAACATTTGATTTAAATATAAAATTTAAAAATAATAAATTAATCTCAATAAATATATATTTATATGATGGATTTTATCAAGATAATTGGATAATGATAAATATAAATTATTATATTAATATATCAGATTTGTATAATTCAAAAGATATAAAAATTGATTTTCCAAATAATAATAGGTTTGATTATTTTATAATAAGAAATAAAAATATAAATACTACTTTATTTAAAACATTTAAATTATTTCAAGTTGAAAGGGTGTATAATGAAAGTTTAACTGTTTTTGAAATTTTATTCACTTCAAAATTTAGTTTATATAATTTAATAAATGGAAATATAAATTCAGAAATATTAAATTTAAATATTAATTTTGTTGGGACATTAAAAGGAAATCTTGATAAAAATTATACCAAAAATTTTTTTTTCTTTTTTCTTTCAATAATTATTATTTATCATTTATATACAATTTATTTAGTTATTCGAAAAAGACATAGAGAAAATCCTTTATATTTTAAAAATTTTTCTTCTACTTTAATAGGATTAGATATTATTTATAATTGTTTAATATGTTTAATTATTACTTCAAAAGATTTTAATGAATTAATTAATTCAAAAAGATATTTTTCAGTTATAATTTTATTATTTTTTATGATAATATTTTTTGAAGGAGTTTTATTTTATTTTTCTTTTAATCCAAGAGTAAAAAGTCATAAAAAAATATTTGTTACTTTTTTTTTTTGTTTATTTATTTTAATTTTTTTAATTCAATTTTTATTAATTTATCCTATTTTTATTATAATATTTCTTTATTCAACTTTTTTTCCTCAAATAAAATATAATATTTCATTTAACGAAAAAACAAATTCAATACCAAAAAACTTTCAAATAAGTCTTTTAATAAATAGATTATTTATTCCACTTTATTTAAAAGGATTTAAAAATAATATTTTTAATTCAAAAATAAATTATCATTTTTGTACTTCTTTATTAATATTTCATGGATATCAACTTTTAATTTTATATTTTCAAGAAAGAAATAGTGGAGATTGTATTATACCTAAAAAATATAGGAAAAATTATTATGAATATAAAAGAAATATAATTAATTTAATTAAAAATAATCCTGATTTTTACAAATTTCATTGTAGTATTTGTTTAAATCCTTTTACTTCAATTGAATTTATTAATTTATATTTAAATAGTAATTTATGTTGTTTATTTAAAAAATATTTTTTTGATAAAAAAATTTATATTTATCAAACTCCTTGTAATCATTATTTTCATATTGAATGTTTATCTAATTGGATTAAACAAAAGAAAGAATGTCCAATTTGTAGAAAATTTTTACCATTAATACAATGAAAACAAATAAAAAAATAAAATATTAAATATTATAACAATTAATAATAAACATATATAATAAAATTGAATATAAATAAAATATAATTTTTTAAAATTTAAAAAAAAAATAAAAAAAATAATTTAAAATAAAATGTCAAATCAAGAAGAAGAAAATTTAAAATTTATAATTCCATATTATGATGATTTTATAGAAACTGTTTACACAAGTTCAAAAGGATTTAAATGTGAATTATGTCAAAAAATATTTCATATTGAAATAGATTTTAAAACTCATATGAAAATACATAATGGTGAAAAACCTTTTATTTGTAATTTTCCAAATTGTTTTAGAAAATTTAATAGAAAAGTTAATTTAGAACTACATGAAAAATTATTTCATCAAAATAAAAATAAGAAATCTATTAAAAATACTTTTAAAAATATTATAAATAATAATAATGATAATTCAACTGTTATTGGAATTCCTATTGATGATAATAATGTTAATAAAAATAAAGGAAAATATAAATTAAATGTTTATTCAATTAATCCTTTTAATTGTACTTTAATTAAAATTTTTGAAGATAATAATAAAAATAAAAAAGAAGATAAAGATGATAATAATGAAAATAATAATAATGATGATATAAATAATAATGAAAATAAAAATAATGAAAATAATGATAATAATAATAAAGGGTATTTATGTTCTATTTTACAAAATCCTATTCCAAAAATAAAATAAATAAAATAAAATAAAAATAAATAAAACATTTTTAAATATTAATTTAATAAACTTTTATAATAATATATATATTCAATATAAAAAATTAAAAATTTATAAAAATAATCTTTATATATTCTAAATTAATCATTATTATTCCATTTTGGAATGACTGGGCTCCATTTAATATTCTTTTTTTCACTATTTTCTTCTTCAATTCCTAAAATACTTTTAATATTTTTAATTTTCATTAAAGTTTCAATAGGAATAATAATTAACATTTTTTTAGTTTTAAAAATAACTTCATTTAACTTTAATTCATATCTTTTCCATTCAAAAACAAATAAAAAAAAAGAAATTATTACACAAATAATTAAAGGAATAAAAAAAAATTTAATTAAATATTTTTTTGAATAAGTTTCATTTCTCATAATTAAATATAAATCTTCAAAAACTGGAAATAAAATTACAGTATATATAAAATTCATAACAGCTGCATTTTTATTATTAAAAATATAAAAAGGATGAGATATAAAATATAAATTTCTTAAATTAGGATTTTCTGGTATTAAATTATTTTCATATTGAGTTCCTAATAAAGTTAAATTATAAGTAAAATTAAATTTAATTCTTAAATCTCTTATATTTCTATATATTGTATATAATGACCTTAAAATTTCAATATAAAAAGTTACTGCTTGATTAAATCCATTTGAAATTGTATTTGAAGTGAATTTTTCACATGTATTATTATATTTTGTATTTATAAAAAAATCATATGAATAATTACATAAATTAGAATAATATATTTCATTATATTTTCTTCTTAAAGAAGGAAACTTTTTTAATTGCTTTATTAATTGATTTAATAAATTTTGATTTATATTATAAAAATTATTTAATAATCTTTGTACAGTATTTTCAAGATTTTCTCCATTATAATCTTGAGTTTGATTAAATATAAAGCCACGAAATAAATTTCCTATTTCTAAAGTATTTAATTCTATTTTTAATTGTATATTTATCATTTTTGAAATATTTTTATAATTAGAATAAACCAAACATTGATAATAACTTTCAAAAGTTAAAATTCCTGTTATTAAAATAAAAATTATCATCCATAATAAATCTATTCCAAAATTATTACATTTTTTTATTTTTTTTTTATTTGTATTAAAAGTTTTTTTTTTTGTTTTTTTTTCATTTTTAAAATTATTATTTTCAAAAATTGAATTTTCATTTTCAATTGAAGATTTCATTAAATAAGAAGTTGACTCAGATTCATTTGTTAAATTTTTTGTTTTATCAGAATTAAAATTATCAATTGTTATAATATAATTTAAAAATTTTTCACATTTACTTAAACTATCCATAATTAACTTACCTTCAATATTAAAAAAAATTTGTACATAAGATTCTTTTTTAATAATAACATTATGAAAAATAAACTTTAATCCAAAAAATAAAAATAAATCTCCAATCCAAAATATTAAAATAGATATTAATAAAGAATAAAGATTTTTTTTAAAAAAATTAATAATATCTTTTCTTATAATTTCACTTTCTTCTTTTGAATCATTTAAATGATCTTTTAAAGAATTTGTCATATAAATAAACACATCTCTATTACTTGGAATAATTCTAAATAAAGGAAATTCTTGAATATTCCACATTGCTGTATAAATATAAGAAATAATAGTACTTTTCATAATAAAAAATTCTTTTAAATTTAATTGATTATCAATATAATAAATTTTTGAAGTTTGATTAAATATTTTATAATGTGATTTTTTATTAAAAAAACTATTATGTTTATCGATATATAATTGACTTTCAAATAATTCTTTAAATGATAAGGATAAACTTTTTTGCCATTCATAAAAATATTCTTCTCTTGTTAAACCTAAAGTATTTGTATATTTTTCATTTGAACATAAAATTAATTCTCTTATTTTAAAAGTTCCTAATACTAAATTTTTTAAATATCTATCTGATGATACTAATATTTGTTTATATATTTCAAAATTATTCAAAAATTTCATATAAAAAAATGTGTAAATTATTATTTGAAAAAGTAAATATAAGAATAAAATATTTGAATATATTCTTAAACAAAAAACTGAACCTTGATTATCTTTTTTTTTTAAATAATATTTTATTTGTTTTTTTAAAGAATTAGGCGAATAATCTTTTTCATGTGAATTATAAGTTAAATTTAAATCTTTTGATATTAATTTTGGCTCTTTATTAGTTTTTATTGAAACTGATTTTTTTAATTTTTTATTTTTAATATTTTGATGAGATATTAAATTAGAGATTACAAAATTTTTTTCCTCTTCAATTCTTTCTTTAACTTTATCACATATTAATTCTTTTTTTTTTGTTTCAATACAAATTTGTTTATTAAAATTAAAAATAGATAAATGAATATTATTTAAATTAACATGATAATAATTTTCAAAATATAAACTTTCATTATTATTATTATCATTATGATTATTAATTAAAAAATGATTTTTAATATTATTTTCTAAATCAATTTTATTTGAAAAAGAAGAATTTGATAAATTTGAACTTACATTTGAAGATTCAGAATAAGAAGAATAAGAATAAGAATAAGAAGGTAATTCAGAAGAATCAATATAAGAATTATTATTTTCTTTATTTTTGTCTTCATTTTTTTCAAAAAAATCAACTGCCATTTTCTTTATTTCATTTTCATAATCATTTATATTTTTATTATTTTTATTTTGAAAATAAGACATTTTTTGAATATCAATAAAAAAAGATTTTTTATCATCTGGAATATAATTTCCATTTATATTTATATTATTATTATTATTTATATTTTCGGGAAGAGATAAGTTATTATTAGAAGAAAGAAATTTTTTTAATTGATTTTCACTATGTTGAGTTTTTATTTTGTTAATTGATAAATTCTTTTTAATTGTTATTTTTGATAATCTTCTTTCATCATTTTCTATTGAAGAATTTAAACTTGAATTTTTTAGTTTTTTAATAAATTTAAATATATAACCATATATTTTATTATTTATTTCTATTTCATCTATACTTAAATCTAAAGATACTAATTTTATATTTTCACTTGATTTATTACTATTATTATTATTTAATATATAATTAAAATTTTTAAGTGAAATTTTATATAAATCTTTTTTCTTATCTTTTTCTGTTTCACTTGATTTTTGATTTATTAAAAAGCTAGATGAGGATTTAGGATTTGTTATTTTTTGATTAGTATTATTTAAAGAATTATTATTTAAAGAATTATTATTAGAATTATTATTATAATCAATTTTTAAACCAATTTCATTTTCTAATTTTTTATTAAAATTATTAATTGTTAAATTCGAAGCATTTGTAGGACAATTTTTTAAAGTACTTTTTTTATTATATATTACTTTTTTATTATCTAAAATTCTTTTTTTCCATAAAATATTTTGTGGTTTTTTAAAATCTTTAATAATATCTTTTTTAATTTCAAAAGAACTTTTTTGAACATTTAAATCAGAATATTCTAATTTTTTTTTTAACATCAATTCATTAAATTGTTTAATATAATTTAAAATATTATTATTTCCATTAATAATTTCTCCATTTAAACCAAGAAATCTAATTGAATTAACAGTAAAATATTGTATTTGAAAAAATTTATTAGTTAAAACATAACAAATATCATCTTCATAAAAAGATTTAAAAGAAGAAATAAAAGAAAATTCTCCTTTTTCATTATTTAAATTATAAATTTTCATAGTAAAAGGAATTAAATATCTTGCTTTATCAATTGCAAATTGATCTAAGATTTTATTAAAAACATGTTTTTTTCCTTCATTAACTATTTTATGAGAAATTTCATTTGATCTATTTATTAATAAATTAGTATGAATTTTTTGAAAAATTTCTGGTATTAAAATATTAATATTTTTGCCTATTATTTCTTCTTTTGGAAAACCAAATAAATTACAAGCACTTAAAGAAATATTTAAAATATTTCCTATATTTTCTATTTTTGATGAAATTATTATTATTTTTCTTTCTTGATTTATATTTAATTGCTCTTCTTCTATATTCTCTTGTAAACTTAATAAATCATTTGTTTCACTTTCATTATTTTCTATTTGTTCTAATTTATTTTTATCATATTTAAAATCTGTATTATTTAAAACATTTCTTTGATATAAAAAATAATATTTTAATAAATTTCTATCTATTAAATTTGATTTTTTTAATTCGTTATATATTTTTTTTATTTCATCATTTAAAGAACTTATTTTATTTCCTATTTCTGCTAATTTTCCTAAATCACTTACAATATCTTTATGAGATGATATTAATAAATTCCAAAACATAATATAATTACTTACTATTTCTATAATATTTGTTTTAAAAATTTTTTTTTTAGAGTTAAATTTTAAATTATCTAAAGAAGAAGAGTCAAAAATATTAAATGAATCTAAATTATTTTTTCTATTTTGATTTTTTATTATATCATATGAACTTTCAGAAATTTTTTTTATTTCAAAAATATTAAAATCATCATTTATAGAATTATTTGGATTAGAAATAAATTTATCTAATTCAATTTTAGCTTTTTGGAATTTTTTTAATCTAAAAATTAAAAAATAAATATAATTTAATCTTATTCTAAAATTATCTCGAAATTCTCTTATTCCATATAAAAATAAATGTTCTAAATGATCATAAAAATAGCTAATTTTAGTAAAATTTGATTTAATAAATTTTTTTAAACTACATTCTTTTACAATACAAACATCTTCAGTTTTATCAATATAAGAAAATAATAATAAATTATTATGTCTATCTGATTCATTTAAATTAATAAAATTTAATAAAATATTTAATTTCTTTAAAAATAATTCTGGTGTATTTATTTGATAAGGTTGTAATAGAGTTAAATTTAATTCTGGATGTTCTAATTTTAAATAAGAAAAATACATTATTATTATAAATTCACCTATGAAAAATAATATAATTCCTCCATTAAAATTATTTCCTTTTATTAAATATAAAAATAATAAGATTAATAAAGAATAATTTAAACTTAATATTTCAATAAATATTAATTTCATTATTAATGAATTTGAGTATGGTTTAAAAAAAGAATATTGATATACAACATAAGAAGAAAAAATAAAACAAATAAAAATCCAAAAAATATTTATTTCGCTTTTTTGCTTTTGGAAACCAAAAATGACACCTATTAAACATTTTAATAATAAAAAAGAATTATCTGGAATATTTGAACTTTTTGCATATAAAGAATGTGAATTTAATCTTTTTAGTTCAGAAAAACTTACAAAATATAAAAAACTAAAAATACCAAATATAAAAATTCCAAAAATAGATAAAATAATAAAAATAATATGAAAATAATCATAACATTTTAATTCTGGAAATGAATATAATTTATTTGAGTTGTTATTACATAAAATAATATCAAATATTAAAACTAATAAAGGAATAACTAATAAATTTGCAGATGATGATAATTGAAATTGTAACAGTTTTATAAAATAATCATTTGGTACTTTATGATTAGAAAATAAATAAGAAGAATAAATAAAAATAAAAAAATTAAAAAAAAGACAAATAAAAAATAATAATGTATAAACAATTAAAACTTGGGGGTTTAATTCAAAAAAACTACATATATTTACATATTGAATTAATTGACTAAATTTTTGATAAAATTTTTTGAATTTCCAAAATTTAATAAACTAAAATATTTAATTATAATATTGTTTTTACTTACTCTTAATTGAAAAGGAAAGGATAAAAGTTGTAATGTATCAATTATTATGATTAAACAATCTAAATGAATATTATCTAATTGAGTTTGATTTATAAAAAATATTAATGGAAAAATATATTTTGACATTAATAGTTTTATTTTACAATATAATTTTGAATGAGTATAATTTTTTGATATTATTAGTTCAGTCTTTAATATTTTTTTCTCTATTTCCTCCATTAATTATTTAATATATTGAATTTCAAATTAATTAAAATATTTTAATTAATTTTTAATATTTTGATATTTTTAATTTTTACTTTTTTAAATTTTTAAAATACAATTTAAAAAAATCACTAAATAGAAATATAAATACTTTAAAAATGGATAATAAAAAACTAATTGAAAAATTTGATAAATATAACAAATTACGTTTATTACATAATATATTTCAATTATTTATAATAAAATCAAAAGATACAAATAATGAACAATTAAAAAAAATAATAAATTCATATAAATCAAATTTATCAAGATTTATTATAAATAATCAAAATCAAGATTAAAATTTTGGTATTTTTTTTCAAATATAAAACAAATAATTTCAATGAATAAAGATTCAATTTTAAATGAATAAGAATGTTTAAAATTATTAAGTTTCTTTGAAGGAGAAGTAAGAAATTTTTTACAAACACATAATTTAAAATTAATAATATTTTAAATAATAAAAAAAATGACGAAGAAAATAATCAAAATTTATTAATTAATTCAAAAATAAATCAAATATTAATTTTATTAACTGAAAATACTAAAATTTTAGAAGAAATCTTTAATAAATTTAAAAATGTTCATTTGAAAGAAAAACAAACTTTTTTAGATAATAATAATCAACAATATTCAAAAATAAATTATATACTTCAAACTATTTCTTTATATATTTTTAATATGCTCAATAGTGAACAAAATATTAAATCATTACAACAAGTAAAAGAAAAGTAAATTCAAGATCAAAATAATAATAAAAATGAAATTAAAGTTATTAAACAAAAAATTATAAATTTTACTGAGCAAGGGAAGAAATGAGTAAATTACTAACAGAATAAAAGATTATGTAATATGATTGATTGTATTAATTTTGAAAAGAATAATAAGTCAAATTAAGAAATTTTATAAATTTAATGATTTTTTTGTCTAAATACTTTTGTATTAAAAAAATTCTATTCTAATAATATATTTGAATTATTTTTAATAATATAGTATACTTTTTTTTATTATTAATACTCTTTTTTATATTTCCTAAAATATAAAAAATATAATTATTTGTTAATATTTTTTTTTTAAGATTTTAATATCATTATTTTTATTCATATCTTTTTTTAAAAGAAATATTTTTTTATAAATAGGATTTTTTATTTGATTAATTTCTCTTATATGTCTCATTTTATCTTTTAAAGTAAATCTTCCTTTATAATCTTTATATTGTTCTTTAATATCGTTTACAGTTTGAATTAAATAAGGAATTATACTCTCTTGATTATTTATTAATTGAAATTTTTTTTGTGAATTACTCTTTTTTAAATTTGTATCTTTTAATATTGAAAAATTTTCAAATTGAAGATTATTATTAAAACAAATTTTCTTTTTAAATTTATTTCTATTTCTAAATAAATTATTATTTGATTTTTTACAAGTTGAATAATTAAAAATATTTTTTTGAGATTCAGATAAAATTTTATTTTTTAAATTTTTTGATATTAATAATAAACTATAATCTTTATGAGAATATTCGTTTTCTCCAAAATAAGAAATTATAAATCTTTTTTTTCTTATATTTTTATTTGAAAATGATATAAAAACATTTGAAATTTTTTTTTTTTATTTCTTCATTATGAAAAGAATTATATAATCTTTCACTTAATAAAGGTTGACTTGAAAAAGAATCATAATTATTTGTTTTTTCATATTCAAATTTTTTGTTATTATCAATTTTTGTTTTATTATTGAAAAGAAATGATTTAATTAATTTTTCTCTTTTTTCTTTTTGAATTACATCTTTAAAATGATTTTTAATTGTTAAATTGATTTTTTTCATTTTTTATAAATGAATAAACAAAATAAAAGATTCAATTTACTTCATTTAGATCATAATGGATATCTTTTTAATATAATAAATTGATTTTATTACGATAAAAATAAAAATAATAATATATTAAAAAGTAAAATTCGTGTTTTAAGTCATTCAATTTTAATTGACTTTGATTTAATAGAAATCCTTTTAATTAAATTAGATTTCATCAAAATTTCATAATTAAAAAAAATTTTCAAATGAAGAATTTAGTTCTTTAATTATATAGAATAAAAAAGATAGAAATCAAAGTAAAAATAAGATAAAAAATTTGGAAAAAAAAATCATTATTCTTTTAATTCTTCTAATTCTAAAATAATGAGAACTTATTCTCATAATAAAAAAAAATTTATTAAAAAAATTTTATTAATAATAAAACAATTAGTAATTTAAATTCAAGTATAAAAAAACTATTTCAAAAGATATATTTATTAATTTAAATTTTTGGAATTTTGAAAAGACTTTAAAAAATTATTTTTAATAATTCAGAAAATAATAATAGTGAAATACAGAAATTTCAAATTTAAATAGTAATTTATTAAATTTAAAAATTTATTTTATGTCAACAAATCAATTTTCAAATTTGATAAAATTATTTCAATATTAAATAATTTAAATGATAAAGGAAATGAATACATTTTTTTATTGATAAAATGAAAAAAATAATTATTATAATTAAAAAATAATACAAATAAGAATAAAGAAATAAAATTAATATTTTAGAATTTATTTTT
>JAJMZS010003427.1:0-18045 GCA_023807205.1 Isotricha prostoma | reverse complement strand
TTTTCCAGTTAATGTATTAACAAAAATTGAAAAAAGTCTTATTTAAATATATAATATCCATTATTTTTATATATGAAGGAATAAAAGATATAAATATTTCATCTTCATAATTACATCTAATTTTTCTATAACTCTTCTTTATATTCCATTAAACTCAAATAATGGACTTTAATTTATTTTATCATATTGAAAATTAATTCTTGAGACAAATAATATAATAAACTTATTATGTTAGTAAATCTTCACATTTCTAATAACCATTTATTATCAAAACTTACAAATATGATTTGATATCCGAATTGTTATTTTTGAAGGTTCTAATAATTCATATGTTGATATTATTTCTTGAAGCAAAGATAATACTGTTGAGTATCAAATGAATAATGCTAAGTTTTTGAATGTTTCTCTTTTTTTACTTAGTTTACTTAAGACATGTTCACTTATTGTTTCGTTTATTCTTTTGTTTATTAAATCTTTATTTTTTGGATTACTATATTCGGAAATTTTATTTATTGTGATTTTGTTTCTTTAATTAATGAATAGTAGTCTTGAACTCATTCAAAGAAGGCTGATTCTTTTTTATTTTCTTTTTTCTTTTTTAACTATTGAATTCTTTTAATATATTATTTTTTATTTTGCTATTATTTTTTCTTTTTTTGGATAAATAGTATGAAATTTTTATAATAAATCTAGTTACTTTTTTGTGTAAATTCAATTATATATCTTTATATTTAAATATTAATAATTACTCAATCCCCCCTATTTTAAGTTAAAATAAATAAATAATTTTTTATTTTATAATCTATGAGTTTTTAAATATAAAATTCGTTTATTAAAAAATAAAAAGTATTAAATTTATTCTTTATTATAAATTAATAATTATAATTTTTATTTTTAATTATGAATTTTTAATCTAAAAATTCATAGATTATATAAAAATTTATTAATTAATTTTAATTTAATCTTGGGTGATTGGGATATATTAGCATATAAAATTTCTCCTTTTTTTAAATAATTTAGATAATATTTAATTATTAAAACCTTATGATTTTTACCAGAATGTTTTTTTAAAAATTTTTTATTAATTAGCCATTTATCATTTTTTTATTTATTATTTTTAAAATAGAACTTTCTATTCTAAATATTCATTAATCAAAAATTCTTTATAAACTTTAAATATATTTTTAAATTTATTTAAAATATTTCTTTCAACATCTTACTATTTATTATTTTTATTTCTTTATCTGTTTATTTTTTTAAAATAAATCTCTAAAAGTATAATTTACTATTCTTTAATTTTATAAAATGAAGTAATAAACCTTATATAAAACATAATTTATATTAAATTTTTTCTCATATATTTTTTCAATAAAATTAAACCTTCTTAATTTCTCTATTTAATTTTTTTATAACTTTTCATTTTTTCTGAATTTGATTCTACTTTAAATTATTATATTTTAATAATATTATTTTATTAAGACAATTTCTAATAATTTTTCTATGAACAATTTTTTAAATATTCCTTCTATCATAAATATTTATATTATAAAATAAAATTTTAATAATTTCATTTAAAAAACTCTTGCAAAAATTAAATAAAAATTAAGAATTAAAAATTAACTTAAACAATAAAAAAAAATATTTTTTTGCAGATATCAAAAATCCTAAAAAAAAAAAAAATCACTGATAATTTTACCAATGTTTAAGGGGAACTCCATTAAAATCTCTATATTTATTAAGTCCAAATAAAATAGCATCAACTAACCACCAAATAAAAGAAGCAAGTCCACATCCACACATAATACAAGCCATAACAATACCAGTAGTACCTTCATTAAACCAAGTTTTCAACAATTTCAATTTTCCAAGAACAAAAATAACAATAGGAGTAAGAGTAAATAAAGTTTTAAAAAAACCTCTAGCAATATGTTCAATATAATAATGACCTACACCAATATTAGTTAATAATTCCCATAAAAATGCAACAACTTGTCTTTTTCTTTTATAATTACAAAATTTATTATCTTCTCCAATAAAAGGATAATTTGCCCTTGATTTATCACACATACAAAAATTATATGCAGTTATACATTCATTTGGTGCTGGACATGTATTTTCTGAACAAGTTAATGTATTACCTAAGGAACGTCCTTTGTACATATCTTCATCTTTCGAATACCAATAATTATATATACCATTTGAATCTAAACCTATTGCTAATTTTATTACATTTCCTGATTCATCTGTTACTGTTCCATCTTCTGATACTGTGTAAGTTGCTTGGGTGTTTATTTTTAATATTAAGGTTGTTGATAAGAGAAAAAGAAGGTACATTTTTTTTTATTTTTATTTATATTTTAATCGTTTTTTATTTTTTTTTTTTAAATTATTTTTTTTTAAATGTTTTTTGATTTTTGAAAAATAATATTTCATAAATTGGAATTATATAATTTAAATTTAATTAATACTTATTTTCAAAAATCATCTAAAAAATAAAAAAAATATAAATATAACAAAATATAATTAAAAAACAAAATAATATTTTAATGTTCAATATTTAAAAATATTTAATTTAAAATTTATTTTAATATATATTTTTAATTTATTAATTATTTTTAAATCAATAATATTATTTTTTAATAAATTTATTAGTAAAAATGTCAATTAGAATTAATGAAAGAAAAAAGAATATTTCTCAAGATAAAAATATAAAAAACATATTTTTTGAATATTCAATATTATATGAGTCATATAAAAAAGAATTTATTGATTATTGTGAAGACATTTTAATAATAAAAGAAAATGAATTTCTTGATAATTTTTATAAGAGAATGGAATTAATCTTTAAAAATTTATATGGAGAATCAATTGTAGAAAATAAAGAATTTAACAATTTAATTTTAAAATGTAAAAATTCTTTTTATTCAGAAATATATAAAAAAATGTTTAATTGTTGCCAAAATACAATAAGAAAATATAATATGAATAAAAAATCAAAAGACTTATCATATTTAACAAATTTTAGAGCACATTGTTTCTCAAATCAAATTGCATTTCATACTTGTAAATCAAAATTTTTAATTGTATATGATGATAAAAATACTAATAAAATTTTATATGTGATTTGTTCAGAATGTAAAAAAAGTTATTATGAAAATTCAATATTAATGTATTGTATAAGTTGTAAAAAAGAGTTTTATTCTTTAAGTATTAATTTATTAGATAAAATATTACCCCCAGCAACTTGGGAAAAATATCATTGTAATTTATTAAGAAATGAACAAATGTCATGTATAAAATGTGGTGATAAATTTTTTTTAAAACAACATTTTTTATTTTGTAAAAAATGTAAATTTACTATAAATCCTCTTGAAGTAATATGGAAATGTTTATTTTGTAAAAATGATTTTAAATCTTTGGCTAAAATATATAATCCTTTAGAAAATAAATTAATTGATATTTGTATTAAAAATGCTTTTTTGGAAAAAGAAATAGTAAAACCAAAAAAATTGGGATGTAATTGCCTTACTAATAATGAAATAAAAAAAAATAATTTTTATCATAAAATAAATGAATGTAATGGAGAATTATATTTTGGAATTTTATCAGGGAAAAATATTATGATTTGTTCAAAATGTAAATCAATTATAAACATTAATAAATTTAATTGGATATGTCCAAAATGTAATAAGAATTTCATATGTAAAGAAATAATAACAATGAAACAGAATGAAATAGAAGAAGAAAATAATATTGAAAAAAATAATGATAATAGTTTTAAATTAAAAAAATATAATAATATAGTTAATAATTCTGAATATAATGGAGAAACAGATAATACAAGTGGTTCAAATACTAAAGATGTTAAAAATAAAAAATTCAATACAATTTATTATAATGATAATAAAAGGACTCTTTTTGAATTACATGAAAAATTATTTAGTACAAGTTGTGATAATAATAAAAGAAATTTATCAATTAATTTAATAAATCCTGTACATATTAAAAATGAGTCTTGCAATAATAGTCAAAATAAAAGAAATAGTTTAATTGATGAATATGATTCTATTGATAATAAATATTGTAATATTAAATATCAATATATTAAATATCCTTTAAGGAAAAATAAAAATTTTCTAAATAGTGAAAAAAAAAATTATCATAAATCAGAAATAAATGATGATGAAATTAAATATAATAGTAATAATGTAAAAAAAAGTTATAATAATGTTATACCAATTAACAATATTTCCTGCTATAAATCAAATCAATTAAGTATAAATTCAAGTGAAATAAAAGAAAATTATAATAAAAAAAATATTAATGATAATGATAATAGTCCAATTTACTCAATTAAGAAAAGAAATAAATTTCAATCACAAGAAAAAAATAATAAATCAGTAAAATTTTATAATGAATTAGATAAAGAAGAAACACAAAAATATATTCAAGTAAGGAAAACTAATAGTACAAATAATAAAAATGATTTTAATTTAGATATTAAAGTAAAAGGAAATAATAATGATACTAAATTAAATCCAAATAATATTTTAAAAAGTGACACAAAGTTATTAGAATATTTAAGAAATTCTGCAGAAAAATTAAAATTAAAAGCACAATCATCAATATCAAAAAATATTAATATTTGTAATCAAATTTTTCCAATTTCAAGAAATAATAGTCAAGACAATTTAGGAGAATTTAATTTTGATGATTATTTAATATTAAGTCAAATTGGAGAAGGAACTTTTGGTAAAATTTACTTAGTTAAAGATAAAAAAGGTAAATTATTTTCAATGAAAAAATTATTAATTTCAGATGAAATAGATTATCATAATATAATAAAAGAATATAAATTGTGTCATTCTCTTAAACATGAAAATATAGTAAAATTATTAGGAATTTATCATCATCAATTAGATAAAACAACCTATGCAATTTATATTTTAATGGAAGTTGGTAAAAATGATTGGGAAAAAGAAATTAAACAAAGAATAACATCAAATAATTATTATTCTGAAAATGAATTAATAAATATAATAAAACAATTATCATCTTCTTTAAGTTTTTTACAAAATAATAATATAAGTCATAGAGATATAAAACCACAGAATGTTTTAGTTTTTCCTAATCATCATTATAAAATTGCTGATTTTGGTGAAGCAAAAAAAATAACTTATCAAAATATTAGAAATACATTAAGAGGTACTCAAATTTATATGAGTCCTTTATTATTTAATGGTTTAAAAAATAATAAAATTGATATTAAACACAATTTATTTAAAAGTGATTTATATTCATTAGGTTTATGTTTATTATATTCTTCTACTTTTAATTTTGGAAATTTATATGAAATTAGGAAAATAAATGATAGAAATGCACTTAAAATATTTCTTGAAGATAATTTAAAAGAGAAATATAGTGATAATTTTATTAATTTATTAATAAAAATGCTTGAAATAAATGAAAATGATAGAATTGATTTTATTGAATTAAAAAAAATAATGGATAATTGGAAATGAATTTTTGTAAATTATTATTTGTATATAACTAATTTCTTTTGGAATTTAGATTTAAAAAAAGAAATTATCATGTTTCTTTTTTTATTTTATATTTTTTATTTTTTGGGGCTAAATATATATATAATAATTATTAAATAAATAATAAAATTAGTAATTTTAATATTTATTAAAAATAAATATTTATTAATAAAAGAATTTTTATTTTATTCAACAAATAATCATTATCAAATTAATTATTTAAATAAGAATTTAAATTAAAATAAAAGAATGTCAAAATCCCAAAAAAGAGAAGAACAAAATAGAAAATTTCGTGAAATATATTTACAAACAAAAAAAGAAGCCAAAGAAATTAGAGATAGATCAGGAATAAGTGCAAATCCTATTCTTCAAACATCTCAACAATATGTAATAAATTTAAATTTATATAAAAAAAAATTTAGCAACCAAAATATCAAAACAGACCTCGAATAGAAACTCAAAAATACAATTCAAAAAATTCAGTAATTAAAGAGCAAAATAAACCTCAAAAGAAAGTAATTGAAATAAAAGATTGTTTAGATTTAAATTTTAAAGATGAATCAAATTATATTCCAGATAAACCAAAAAAACGATTTTTAAGAACAGAATATGAACAAAAAATTCATAAACCTCAACCACAAAGTATAAAAATGATAGATACAAGAGTAAAAAAAGATAATTTAAATGATATTTTATATGGTAAAGGAGAAAATGAACAATTAATATTAACAAGAAAGCATTATAAATATGCTGGAATTCCATCATATGAAACAGTAAAAATGAATAATAAAGATATTTTACCTAATCAAATTGGTACACAAAAAAAAAATGAATATAGAAGTAATATTTTAAAAAAATATAATGAAGATCATTTTTTTACTCAAGGAAATGATAAAAATGGAATTAATGAAAGATCTCATAAAAAAGTAATTCATTTAAATAGTCAAATGAAAGATATTTTATCACATGATAATATACCAAAAGGATATGATATTTTTAGTTCTAAACCTAATGAAGTTAATTATAAAACTTTAGTTAATTCTCTTCCTGATAATTATGAAAATATTAAGAAATATGGAAAAAAAGTTTATGAATAAAAAATTATGATTATCAAAAAAAATATTTTAAATATTTTATATAATAAATAATTTTTTATGTAACAATTTAATGTTATTATTATTCTTCAAAATTATTAAGGAAATTAGATATATAATCTTCGTAAATTAAATTTCTATTTGTAGAAAAAATATTTTTTTCTTTTAATTTTATTTTATTCATATTCAATTTCCTAATAATACTTTTCATATTTTTTCTTTCTTCTCTTTCTTTATTTATAGTTTTATAATCATATAAATAATTAGTTTTATCATTTAATACATCATAAATATCATTAGTTTCACTATTTTTTACTGCTCTAAATTTATTTTTATTGAGAAAATTATCAATTCCAATAATAGAAAATTTATCTTTTTTAATTGTTAAATTTTTATTATTTACAATTGAAGGAACTTCTTCACTAAT
Organism: Isotricha prostoma; assembly: GCA_023807205.1. Taxonomy (NCBI): domain Eukaryota; phylum Ciliophora; class Litostomatea; order Vestibuliferida; family Isotrichidae; genus Isotricha; species Isotricha prostoma. The sequence goes on along the minus strand of JAJMZS010003427.1, from coordinate 10,984 downwards.
ACATTTTTGATCTTCTTCAATTTTTTCTTTATTTTTATTATTATTAATAAGTTCAAATGATGAAAGTAAAATATTTTTTTTAAATGGTTTATTAATTGCATTTACTTGTAATGGTTTTAATTTTGCATTAATAATTAATTTTGATTTTGAAACATAATTATTTGATGAATTTTTTATATTTAAACTTTCTTGTGTGTTTCTATTTGTAATATCATTTGAATTTCCTCTATCAGATAATTTATTATTTTTAATTTCATTTATTGGGATTTTTGAAAAAGTTAAATTATTTATTGATATAATATCACTATTATGTTTCTCATTTTTTACATTTTCATTTAGAAAAAATTGATTATAATCTGTTTTTAAAAATAATCCTCTTCTATTTTTTACATATTGTTTTTGTAATTTTTGTTGTTTTGGTATTACTGAATATTTATTTAATGAATAATTACTAATTTGATGATTCATAAAAGGAATTTGTTGACTTGTATTAATAAAATGAGGATCAAATGATATTTGAAGTGAATTATCTTTTTTATTATTATTATTTCTTTTAGATAAAGCTAATCTATCTGAGTTTAAACTATCTTGATTAAATGAATATAAAATATTATTTGGTTTTTTTTTTGTTATTCTTGTTATTCTATTTCTATTACTTTGAAGAAAATTTAATCTAATTTGTTTTGCATCTTTTTCATAAAATTTTTTTTCGTTATATTTTTTATAAAATGACTCCATTATATAAAACAATATAAAGAAAAAAAATATTTTAATAAATTAATTTTATTTAATTATAATAAAATATCATTCATATTAACCATCATCAATATCCTTTATTTAATATTCTTCATTTTCATAATTTGTAAAAATTTTTTATTCATTTATTTTAATTTGACATTGATAAATACATTTATTGTATTTATTTATCTTTTAGAAATTAATATATTTGGTAATAATATTGTTTCTATTTTATAATTTTATTTTTTTAATTTATTAATTCTTACATATTAAATATTTATTCTTTTTTTATTAATTATAATTTTTATTATTAAGTGAGTTAATTTCTTCACAATATTTATATTTTTTTTAAAAAGAAGTAATTAATAAAACTCTTCCAACTTATTTCTCTTTTTTTATTTAGATTTTTCATTTTCATTAATGAATTATTTTTAATATATTTGATTTATTTTAAATGTATATTTAATTTAGAAAAATTATTTCCAAAATATTTTATTATAGAGTATTATTAATATATTGAATTTTTTTTGGAATTTTTATATTTTCTTTTATTTAATAAATATTATAATAAATAATTATCATAGTGTTTTATTTTTATCTATTATTGAAAATAAAATGTTACTTCTTTGATTCATTACATTTAAAATTATCTTTACTTTTAAAAAAGTATTCATAATTATTTTTTCTATTTAGAAAAGTGTCATTTATTTTAAAAGTTTTTTTTTAATTAACATCTCTTTTAAGTATATTTTATTCCAATAATATATAGTATTATCTTATTTTATAAATTCTATTAATGATTTTTACGTTCTAATTACTATTTTATTTTATTTCCTCAATTTTATAATTATTTTTTTGTTATTTTTCAAATTTTGAAAATATTTTATATTTACAAAATTCTAGATTAAAAACTACATTTTTTCAGTAAAATATATATTAAAATAAATAATTTTTTAATAATAATTAATGAAAAAAATATAATTAAGTCTATCATCAGATATTCAAAAATTTTTTATTTTTCATGACTTAATATTTTTTGTTGTATTCAATCTTTTCATTATTAATTTTCCTGAATTTCTTTTTGGACTTAATAAATTTTTACTAGTATGAACTGAATTTTTCATTTTAATATTTAATCCATTATTTAATTTAACATAAGGAAGTTTTTTATTTGAATCATCTTTTTCAAGTAACAATTTTTTTTTTACTTGTATTTTTTTTAGTTTTGTCGTTGTAGTTAAACATGGAGCTTCATAATCATAATCTTTTACATTTATCATTGAAGAATAATTGTCTATTAAGAATGATGGAATTTTTTCCTTTGGGAAATCAAATAATTTAATAAAGTTTTGAATTAATATTTCATTATGAATATTTTGATTAAATGAACCTTCAATTTCATTCATTATAATTTGTATTTTTTCAATCATTGGATTTGTCATTTTTAAATTCAATTTTTGAATATTTGATGTTCTTTCGGTTTTCATTAATATTTCATTTGATAAATTTATTGAATTAGATGATAAAAATTTTACTGATTTATTATTATAATTATTTAAATTATCAATATTATTTATATTATTAAGATATGAAATATTATTTTTATTTGACAAATCTTCATTTAATAATATTTCGTCTTTTGGAAAATATTTTTTAAAATCTCTTTCATTAAAAAATGTAAAATATGAATAATCTAAATTAACTGTTTGTTGCTCATTATTTGCATTCAATATTTTTAAAAAAAAAGTATATAAATTTTGATAACCTGAGATAATTGATAGTATTTTAGTTTGAAAAAAAGTAAATGGAAAAAAAAATCTTTTCTGATATTTTTGAACTTCTAATTTAAAAGAAAAAATAATATATATACAATTAATATTATCTTTCTCTGTATTAAAATATAAAAAATATTTTTGTAAATTTGATTTATCAATATAATTAACAATTTTAGGATAAACTATATATTGGTTAAATTTATCAATTTTATTATGCCAATTTATTAGTTTTGAATTATTTTTTATATAAAAAATTCTAAATTTTTTATAACTTATAAGATATTTCATTATATAAAAATCCCAATCCAAAAAATTTATCATTAATAAATATAACATTAAATCTCTATCTATAAATAAATAAGTATAAATTTGAATTTTAATAAAATTAATTTCGATTTGAGGAAGTGATAATTGAACTTTATAAGTATAATTTGGAGTATTCCAAATAAAAAAATAAATATCACCATTGTCATTTTTCCATTTTTCATTATTATCAAATATATTTAATGATAAATTTAATTTAACTGAGACATGTTTGAAATTACTTTTTTTCTTAAAATAATGTGAAGTTTGTAAAAATAATTTTAATTTTTCTTCATTTAAAGTAATTGTTTCTTGTTTTTCATCAAATTGAATTAAACTTAAAAGAATATATTTAAAAATATAAAAATCGTTAAAATAAAATAAAGGGAGATATGTAAAAGGAAAATAAAATTTGATTGGTTTCTTTGTTTTATCTGTTAAATTATAAAATGATAATTTCATTGATTTTAAATTTATTTTAAATGAATTTTCTTCTTCTTCAAAAGTTTTATATAATTTATCTGTCAAATTTAAATTTTCATTTTCTTTTAAATAATCTATTTTTTCATTAATATAATTTTTATATTTATTCACTAATTGATGATTTAATCTTGTAAAAATTTTTTTTTCATCATATTTTAATTTAGAATAATTATCATCATCATATAATATAAAAGTATCAGAGAAACAATTAATAATTTTATTATCTTTTTTTAAATTTAAATGTTTATTTTTGAAAAAACTTAAATTAAATTTTTTTGTTAATTTCATTTTTTGTTTATTTTCATTTCTAAAATCATTTGAAGTTATTTTTACTTTATCTAAAGAATTATTTTTTGTTCTATTAGGAGTAAGAAATGAACTAATTCTAGTAATTTTATTAAAAGAATTAAAATATTCTGTATAATTTTCTGAAGATAAAACTAATTTTTTTGTATTTCTTTTTATTTCATTATTATTATGTTTTATTACTTTTCCACATAATTTCATAAAAGATAATTGATTAGGATTAAAAGAAAAAAAGTTTTTATGTTTTGATTTCATTAAAAAAATTATTTAAAAAACAACATTATTTAATTTATTTAAAAATAAAAAAAGGATTATAATTATAATTTATATCACACATATATAAAAATAATAATTAAATAAAAAATTATTATAACAAAAAAATGAAAAAAAATACTTTAGACAGAGCATTAAAATTTTCATATGACATAGACTTACCTCATCCTTATATAAAGAACAAAGCTCCAGTTTTTTTCCAAGATGCATATCAATATCCTCAACCAGATATAGAAACATCATATTCTAAAGATATAGAAAATCTTCCAGAAATAATTAAACTAATCTCAGATCAAATAAATCAAAGTCCAAATCAATCTATTTCTGCAATTTTAACAGAAATAATAAATATAAATGGAATTAAAAGAAATATAGAAATTAATGGACAAGTACCAAAAAAATATGAAGATTCTTTAACTAATTTTAAAGATGATTTATTTTCTTCCTTAACTTCAACAAAAAGTTTTTTTGATTTAAATGATGATAAATGTTGGAAAATTGAAAATTTACCTGGTAAAGGAAATAAATATGAATCTCCTAAAGTTTATGATATTAATGGAAATGAAAATATAATTAATTTAAATGGTAATGATTATGATGGAATCTTTATTTATGAAGATGAAAAAGATTTTGAAATTTTTAAAGATAACGTTAAGAAATTAAATTTTATTTGTATTTGTAAAACTAATTCTTTTTTCCAAAGAAAAAAAAAGTTAATAAATGAAGGTTGTCTTAATCAATATCCTCATTATTTTGTAAATGGAAAAAATGAATATTTTAAAAATTTAGAATTACCAAGAATTATAATTGTAAATGAAGGTGGAATTGTTTATTCTAATTCAAAAATTGATAAAAATCAAATTATTGATTTTGAAAACAATATTTTATATTCTAATAATGAACCAAAAAAAAATATAAATGATTGGTTATTTAATGGAGATAATGTATCAAAATTAAATCTTGTAAGGAAAATAAATTTACATTTAAGAAATAAAGGATTTAATAATGTTAATTTTTCAATTCATTCTAAATCAGTTATTCAAAATGGAAATAATATTTTAATTGAGAGTATCCCTGTCTTTAGTGGTGTAATTAATAAAAATTCAAAAAATGATTATGAAAAATTGATTCTTGATATTAATAGAGATTTACAATTGGAAAATACTTTAAATGAGGTTAGTTATAACTAATTTAATTTTTTTTAAAAATGATAAAAGTTTTTTTAATTTTTTTTTAATATAATTTAATTTTTTTTAAAATTAATTTTTTTTCATATAATAAAAATTAAAATTTAAATTTTCAACCAATGAAAATAGAAAATCATTAGTTATAAATAACGAGAATAAATGATGAAAATATCACAATTTTATAAACAAAAAATTCAAATATACTTTAATCCTCTTTCTTCTTAATAAAAAATTATTCAAAATATAATTAAAAATTATACATAAAAATTATTAAAAAAATTTAATATTATAAATCATATTTAAATGATTTCAAAATTAAATTATTATGAAAAATGACAATACGAATATTTATAAAAAATTTGAAAATAATAACTCTTATGATGATTATGATTTTGACATTGAAGAATATAATGGTCAAAATGGATATAGTATAGGTGAAAAAAATCATAATCATTTATATAATAAAAAAGAAATTCAAAAAAGTAAATATATCCAAACTGAAAATTATCCTGAATTTGGAACATATTTTAATAAAAATGAAAAAACATTTTTTATACCAGTTTCAAGATATAATGATAATTTTCCTCAATTTAAAGGTAATTGTTGTTTATGTTATATATATCGTTTAAATTCAATTTTAGATTTTCCTTGTTTTAATATTGTAATTAGATTAAAAACTGGAATGTTAAAATTTGTATTTGAACTTAATTCAATTACAAATATAGTTTTAGGAGAAAATAATTTAAATAATATAGAAAAAAATGAAAATAAAGAATTTATTCAAACAATTTTTTTTTATTTAAATAAACCGCCAAAAGTTTATTTTAAAAATCAAATTCAAAAAAATTTAAAAAATGAAATAGAAGAAGAAAAAAAAGATAATAATGATTTTTTGGATAAAGAATTTTTTTTTAATAGTTTTAAAATATTATTAGATAAATATTCATATTCAAATCATTATCATTTTTTAGAAGATAATGGTATGGGTGTTTTAAAAGAAAATAAAATTGATATTAAACATGAAAAAGGAAAAAAAGAAATATCTTATAGTAAATATCAAAACTATTTTTTAAATGAAAATGAATCGAATTTTTATTTAAGATTAGATTCATTTTTTAGTAAAAAATCAGAATTTTTAAATTTTTATCTTTTGAATTTAATTATGAAAGTTAAATTAAAATTTAAATCAATTGAGGAATTTAATTTTATTTTTAAAGATCATTTTAAAATATATTTAATGATCCAAAATCCAGATGTTTCAAATGAAAATTTTAATTCAAAAATATTAAGAACTGCAGATAAAGAAGAAATAAAATCAACTTCAGAATTATTAAAACAATATCAAATGGTTTTTTATAAAAGATTATTAAATTTACATTTTAGTCTTCAATATTCTATATTATCATTAATTACAAATAAAAGAATGAGTATTTTTAATATTGAAATATTAAATATATTAAATAATTTCAAAGATAAATCTTGTATAGAACAAGAAATTTTAAGTTTAGTAATTGATTCATTAAATAAAGATTCTTTAATTACAAAAGATACAAAAAATTTATATGAAATAGTTCAAAAAAAATTTGAACAATTTTTAGAGCCACAAAATCCAGATAAATTAATATTTGAAAAAAATAAAAATGATGAATCATTAAGTTTAATTCGTAATATAGATATTACTCCAACAATGATATATTACAATATTCCAAATTTTGAAAAAAATAATCAATTAATAAGAAAATTTTCAATATTAACTGATCATTTTATAAAAGTAAATATATTAGATGAAACTCATTCAAAAATTTATTTAGCTTCAAGAAATTATAATAAATTTCTTGCTTTTATAAAATCATTAATGACAAATGGTTTAATAATAGGAAGTAGAAAATTTCAATTTTTAACATCAAGTAATACTCAAATTAAAAGTGGTTGTGGATGGTATTTTAATTTAGAAGGAACAAAATATAAAAAAATAGAAAATATAATGAATGAAATTGGAAATTTTAAAAATGAAAAAAATAAATTTAAAAATATTGCAAGAAGAGGACAATGTGCAAGTAATTCAACACCAATTGAATTAATATCACCTGAAGGAATTATAGAAATTCCTGATATTAAAAGTCCAAATGAAAAATATATTTATTCAGATGGAATTGGGCAAATTTCTTTATTTTTAGCTAAAAAATGTTTTGAAAAAATGAAAAAAAATAATGAAAATTTTTATTGTTCTGCATTTCAAATTAGATTATTAGGAATTAAAGGAGTTTTGGCAATTAATCCCAAATTACCTGATGAAAAAATTTTAGTAAGACCTTCTATGAAAAAATTTGATTCTTCTAATTATGAATTAGGTATTATTAAATGTAGTTCTTATTCAACTGGTTATTTAAATAGACAAATTATTAGTATTTTATATTCTCTTGGTGTTGATAAAGTTATTATTCTTGATATGGTTAAAAATATTTTATCTTTATATTATGAATTTTTATATTCAATAACTGATAATGTTCCAAAAAAAAGAAAAGGAAATTTAATATTAAAAGGAAATACTGAATTAAGAGATGAAATATTATCAAAATGTTATTATTTTAAACCATTAGTTAATTATTATTTATTTAAAGAAGATTATCAAAAATTTAATAATGAACCATTTATAAATCAAATTCTTTTAAGTTCACTTGCATTAAAAGTAAGAGATATAAAATCTAAATGTAAAATATTTGATAATTATTCAGCATGTTTAATGGGAGTAATTGATGAAACAGGAATATTAAAACATGATGAAGTATTTATACATATAAATAAATCAATATCAAAATCATTTGATGCATTTGAATATGATAAAATAATAGAAGGTGAAGTTTTTATAACAAAAAATCCTTGTTTACATCCAGGTGATATTAGAATAGTAAAAGCAGTATCAGATAATACAATAAATGATGCTTTAAATCACATGATTAATGTAATAGTTTTTAGTTCTGATTGTTCAAATAATGAAAGACCAATTCCAAATCAAATTTCTGGAGGTGATTTAGATGGAGACACTTATTTTGTTTCTTGGAATAAAAATTTATTAAATAATATTAAAATTAGAAATTATCCTCCTGCACCTGATCCAAAATATAATGAATATATTAATATTAATAATAATACTACATTTAATAGTTTAATTAGTGATTCTTCAATTTTAAATAAAACTTCTATTAATATGAATGATGTTGTTAAAACTCATATTAAAATTATGAAAAATGATTTAGTTCCTAAAATTAGTTATTTACATTCTGTTTGGGCTGATTCTGATGTTGAAAAAGGAGTTTTTAATGAAAAATGTTTAAAATTAAGTGAATTATTTATGATTGCTATTGATAGTCAAAAAAGTGGTATTTTTATTTCTGAAGAAACTTTAGAAAAAAATAAATTAATTGTTAATAAATATCCCGATTTTTTAGAAATTGATAAAAATTCATATTATGAAAGTCCTGGAATATTAGGACAAATATATCGTTTATGTGATTTTGATTTATTTTTTAAAAAATTTTGTTTATGTGAATTTTTTACTAGTTATAAAAATATTTTTGATATAGATATTAATTTAGTAACATATAATTCAATTTATTATGCTAAAGATGCTTTAAAAATATATTTAGATTATTGTAAAGAAGTTTATAGTTTAATGAAAAAATATGATGTATCATCAGAAGTAGAATTATTTTTAAATTTTGATATTCATAATTCAAAAAATAAAAAAACAAAAAAAGATCCTCCATTTAAAGATATTGAAATATTGCAAGATAAATATAATACATATATTAAAAATATTTTTGGTGATATTAATAAAGATATTGCTAGTGCAATTTATCTTGTTAGTTATATGAATGAAAAAGCTTATAAAATCCATACTGATTTTTTTAATGAAACAAAAGAAGGTAAACAATTTATTATTGAATGGTTTAAATTTAATAATCATAAAAATATACCTTTTGGAAAATATTTAGAAAATGAAATATATTATAAGGAAAAAAAATTTTTTAGTTTACCTTGGATAATTAAAGATATTAGAGATTTATTATTCCAAAAAAATTATTCATAAATTGTATATAAATTAGTTTAAAATTTGTATACAAAGTTTAATTTATATATATATAATTTTTAAATTTATTAACAAGAATTTTAAAATAATAAATTTATATTTAAAAAATTAAAAAAATTTTGATTATCTTTCAAAAAAAAACAATTATTAAAAATGAATAAGCAAACAAGTGCAAAGTAGAAAGAAGACAAGAAAAACAAAGAGCAGCAATGGGATTTAACCAAGCAGCAACAAGTCATGTTTTTAGTGTTGAACCACAATATGCAATAGTAATAAGTTTACTTTATGTTGGAATTGTAATAATTTTACATATGATAGGAAAATTTAAAAAGGATAATAGTAGTAATATTTAATAAAAAATGAAATAAAAAAATATTTTATTTTATTTAATATCATATAAAAAGTTTATTGTAAAATTTTATATTAAGAATATTTACTATTTTTTATTTTATATATTATATATTTCAAAATAATTCTAATTAAAAATTCCATTTTACAAATAATATAATTTAATAATTTCCTATTATTATATATATATATATTTTTATTCTAAATTTTATCATTTTGACTAATTTTTAACAAAATATATTTACAAATTAAAAAGAATAATTTATAAACTTTATTTTCTAGCTTTTTTAATCACTTTAATTCCATTTTCATTTTTTGAAATTAATTCAAAATTTGTCTTTATAAGATTATTTAGAAAATTTGTTGAAAAATAAAATCCCATTGATAAAATTGAACATATAATTTCAGAAGAATAATCATTGAAACAATAATTAACGAAATTAAATGATATAAAATAAATTATATTATTTATTATATTGATTTTTCTAAATGAAAGAAGGAATAATAATACTAAATATCCATTTTTGTTAATTATTAATTGAGGGGTATTTTTAATTATTTCATTTATTAAAATTTCTTTTTCTTCTTTTGAAATATTTTTATAAATTGTTTCATAAATTTTTCTTTTATTATTAAATAAAAAAACCAAATTTGAAATTATTTTATCAAATAATAAATTATGTAAAAGTTCACTACCTTTACATAAATTAAATAAATTTATTATTTTTTCATCATTAATTAGTAAATTTTGTTTATCTATAAAATTATTAATTTCATCTATTATTTTTTTTTCATTAAATGAATTTTCTTTTTTAAAAGAAGAATTTATACTATTTATAATATGTTTTTCCATAACATTTTTTGAATCATTTATTGAAATAGCTCTAGTTTCCGAAATATTATTATTGTTAATTTCTTTACAAATATCAATAATTGATATTGAATCTTCTTCAACAAATGAATAATTATACTCTGATGAATCATTTAATTCATTTAAATCAAAAAGATTAGAATTATTTAATTCATTTGGAAATGGGTAAATTAAAGTGTTTATTGTTTTTTCATTTTCTGGTTTGATTTGATTTTTTTTATTTAATGTTTTTTTCTCTTCTTTATCCCAGAATATAATCATTTTATATTAAAATTAATTATATTTTTTTTAATAAAAATTAAAAAATAAAATGAGGAAAATCATTTTATTTATTATTTAATCTTTAAATAAAATTAATTAAAAAAATTTATAGTTGTTAAAAAGAAAAATCATTTTTTTTAATGAGTGAATTAAAACAATAAATTGATGAATAAAAATTAAAAATTATAATTAATAATTTTAAATAAATATAATTATTATTTTTTCCTAATCCATTATTTGAATGATAGAAAAAAGAATTAGTTTGGATTATTAAAAAAAATAAATCAAAAAAATCCAAAAAACTCCTATAAAAACCAAAAAAAAAAAAAATAAAAATATATAAAAAAAA
>JAJMZS010003426.1:0-18148 GCA_023807205.1 Isotricha prostoma | reverse complement strand
TTTTACAATCTATATATTAAAATTTTTAATATATAAATAACTTATTTTAAATATTTTTTAACCATCAATTTTTAAAAAATAAAAAACAATTTATAAAACATTTTAATACTAATTATTATATAAAATATTATTCTATAATCCTAATTTAAATTATTTAATACTATATCACAAAATTCATACTAATAAAAACAATATATTATCCAAAAAACATCATAAATTATTACAAAATATTTTTTTCTTAATGTATATTACATTTTCTTTAAAATTTTTTCATACAATTATTATATATATCATATATGTCTTTATTATTTGTTTTATTATATATTTTATTACACAAATACATTTGACAATAATTAAAATCTAGATATAAATCAAATTGTTTAAAAAAGCTAAACCTTAATAAAATTTGTTCAATTAGATTCTTCATATCATCACAAACTTCATCATTTTTTGATTCATAATTTATATTATTAAAGAATCTAGATTGATCTTTTGACTTAAATAAAGTATTAATATTTTTATTTTTTTTTGAAATAATCCCACTATCAAAACTACTATTTAACGAATTTGAAAAACTATTACTTTTAGTTGAATTAGAATTTTTTCTCTTTAAAGGAATAATATTATCAAATAAACAATCATTATTATTATTTTGAATACAAATATTATTATTATTTACATTAAAATCAATTTTTTTAATATTTGTTACTTTAAGAATTTTTTTTGCTAATTTAATATGATCAGAATACCTAAATTTCGAATTAATACCTAAATAATCATTTTCATTTTGAATACTATGAATAAACATACATTTTTCTTTATTTATACATTCACTATTATTAAGAAAATGAATACAATATTTACTAGTTCCAAAAAATGCTCTAACAAAATAATTCTCAAATATTTGTTGAATCAACTGATAAAATTGCTAATGCAGCTTCTTTATTTGAAGAATATGTTATATATGCTGAATTTGTCTTTTTTTTTGTTATTTCATCTTCTTTTGATGATAACATAATTTTTAATATTGTTCCAAATTGACCAAAATATTCTTTTTTTGATAAAATTTCTGGATTTGATAAAGAATCTGGAAATCCTTGAAAGTGAACTAAGTTTTTTTGAATTATTCTTAATTTGGATAATTTTTCAATGTCTTCTTCAGAATAATATAATTTTGGTATCATTGATTGTTGAAAATATTGGATTGACATTTCTTCTTTATATATTTTTTTTTGATATGCTTTTTTTAATATTTATAGGAAAAATTTCTTTTTTTTTGAATTAATGATTAATAGATAAATAATTATTTAATCAGTTATTTTTAATATTATAATGTTTATAAAATATGTTTTTGAAATTCAAAAAGAAGAAATTTATTAATCTTTGACAAAAAATCTTTTGAATTAAAAATAAATTTTATCAAAATGAATAAAAATAAAAGAAATAAATTAATAATTTAATACTAGTAACAAATTAATGAAAAAATTTAAAAATATAATTTGAAAAAAAGTATGAATATATATTCTATTAAATATTAATCAAGATTATTTATTAATTGTTAATACAATTCATATTTGAATAAGTTTTTTTTTTAATTAATAATTTAAAAAAATAAATAATTATGTCTTCCTGGTATAATAGAAAAAGATATAATGGAAATCAAGAATCAGCAGGAAATCCTTTTAGTACTTATTGTTCTGTTTTTAATCCTTATAATTCAATTATAGATTCTTTTACTATAAAAGAGCCAATTGTAAATGTTGAACATTTATTAAAAGATGACAATTATAATTATGAAAATAAAAATATGTTACAAAATAATTATAATCAATATAATATTAAAACAAATTCTAATAATAATATTCATAATATCAGAAATGAAAATTTAATACAAAATTCCTATAATATAATAAATAATAATCCATATTCAAGACCAACTAAATTATCAAATAATGTAACTTACAATTTTAATAAAAGTAATCAAAAAAATTATATAACTGATTTTCTGAATTACACAAATAAATCAATACCAAATAAAAAAAAAGTAAAAATTTTCAATCAATCAAAACTAAACCAACAACTAATTAAAATAAACCCAAATACAAATAATAATATAAACGAAGAAAAAAACTCAATAATAGAAAAAACAGAAATTCCAAAACAATACATATCAACATCAAATGAAATAATAAGTGACAGTGAAAGTACAGAATATTATATAAACAATTCTAATTCTGTATTAGAATATGCATATAAAGAAGATGCAAATACAAAATTTAGAAATTATATGGAAGATAAAGGAAAAACAATAGATAACTTTAATAACAATCCAAATTCAATTTTATTTTGTTTATTTGATGGTCATGGTGGAGTACAAGTCTCAAAATATTTACAAGAAAATTTCCCAATTTTCTTCAAAAAAATTCTCCCAAATGAATACATAGAATTAAAAATAATTGATTTATTTCCAGAAATTGATAATATATTAAAAGAAAATAATTTTTATCAAGTTGGTTCAACTGCTTGTATAATATATATAACAAAAGAAAATAATAAAAAATTTTTATATTGTGCAAATGTAGGTGATACTAGATGTATAATTTTAAGAAATAATTCTTTTGAAAGATTATCATATGATGATAGAGCAAGTGATGATAATGAATATAATAGAATTGTTAATAATGGTGGAATTGTTTTCGCTGGGAGAGTTTATGGTCAATTAATGTTAAGTAGAGCTTTTGGTGATTGGGAATTAAAAAATTATGGTGTTATTTCTGTTCCTCATGTTAAGAGAATTGAAATTTGTGAAAATGATAAATTTATTGTTGTTGGAAGTGATGGTATTTGGGATGTTTTAAGTGATAATGATGTTTATAATATGAGTTTACAATTTAGGAATTCTAAAGATTTTTGTGATCATATTATTAAAAGTGCTATTGAGAAAGGAACTATGGATAATATTAGTTGCTTTGTTATTAAATTAAATTAAATTTTTTGTAATTTTTTATATTATTATTGAGATATATTTTATTGGTTTGAAATAAGTTTTTTATATTTTGGATGCTTTTTTTTTGTGTTTTTATTTATTTATTATTTGTTCTGTAATTATTGATGTATATTAAAAATATACAATTTTTTCATTTTTTATTTACTTTATTTTTATTTTTATAATAATAAAAAAGATTTAAATTTTATATTTGAAAGTTATATACTTTAAACTAATATTAAATATAATAAATAAAAGTTTGGACATATGAAACTTAGTCTGTATATATTAGTTTCTTAATAAATATAAATTAATATTAAAAATTGTATATACACTTATCCAATAATATCAGGTTATTTTTAAAAGTCAAGTTGTAATTCATCTATATTATCAATCATATCATGATTTAATATATTTAGACTATAATCAACAAAAATATCAGAAAGTGAGTTCATTTCTTTTTGAGGATCTTCATCAGCATAATATCTATTAAATTTGCCTTTTTTCTTACCTTCATTATTTTCTTCTTTTTGACCTGGAATTAATCCTTCATCAGATTCTCCTTTTTGACCTTTTATTAATCCTTCATCAAATTCTCCTTTTTGACCTTTGATTAATCCTTCATCAGATTCTCCTTTTTGACCTTTTATTAATCCTTCATCAGATTCTCCTTTTTGACTTGGAATTAATCCTCCTTCATTAATTTGTTTTTCTTTTTTTCCTTCAATAATTCCAGACATATAAGATTTATCTAATTCAATTCCATTAATTAAACCAGACATATATGAACTTTCTTCTTCATTAGAAATAGGTTTAGGTTCTTCAGGTTTTGGTACATCTGATTTAGGTTCTTCAGGTTTAGGTTCTTCTTTTTTAGGCTCTTCTACTTTTGGTTCTTCTGTTTTAGGTTCTTTTTTTTTAGGTTCTTCTTTTTTATATGGAATAATTGGAGTTATTTCTTTTTTTCCTTCAATAATTCCAGACATATAAGATTTATCTAATTCAATTCCATTAATCAAGCCAGACATATATGAACTTTCTTCTTCATTAATTGGTTTAGGTTCTTCAGGTTTAGGTTCTTCTGGTTTAGGTTCTTCAGGTTTAGGCTCTTCTTTTTTAGGTTCTTCATTTTTAGGTTCTTTTATTTTTGGTTCTTCTGTTTTAGGTTCTTCTTTTTTAGGTTCTTTTATTTTAGGTTCTTCTTTTTTAGGCTCTTCTTTTTTAGGTTCTTCTTTTTTATATGGAATAATTGGAGTCATTTCTTTTATACCTTCAATAATTCCAGACATATAAGATTTATCTAATTCAATTCCATTAATTAAACCAGACATATATGAACTTTCTTCTTCATTAGAAATAGGTTTAGGTTCTTCAGGTTTTGGTACATCTGATTTAGGTTCTTCAGGTTTAGGTTCTTCTTTTTTAGGTACTTCTTTTTTAGGTTGTTCTATTTTTGGTTCTTCTTTTTTAGGTAGTTCTATTTTTGGTTCTTCTTTTTTAGGTTCTTCTTTTTTAGGTTCTTCTATTTTAGGCTCTTCTTTTTTGGATGGAACAATTGGAGTTATTTCTTTTATACCTTCAATAATTCCAGACATATATGAATTATCTTTTTCTGTAGTAGTTATAATTCCATCAATAATACCAGACATATATGAACCTTTTTCATATTCATTTTTTTGAGATTCTTGTTTTACATCTATCTGTTCTGGTTTTTTATTACTATCTATATATTGTGAAGATTGTTCCTTAAAGTTTTTTTTAGCTATTTCAGTCTTTACATCTGGTTGTTCAAGTTTTTTACTTACTTCTTTGTATTCTTCATATTGTGATTGGAAATTACTTTTTTCTTTTTCTTTTTGTAACTTAGGTTGAACTGTCTTATTTTCATTATAATCAACATTTTGTTGAGTATATTTCCCTTTAATAATTTCTGACATTTCTTCAATGTTAATTCCATCTATTATACCTGATAAATAAAATTCTGAATTTTCCTCTTTAGGTTCAACTATTATTGGTTGTTCTTTTTTTGGTTCTTCTAATTTTGGTTGTTCTTTTTTAGGTTCTTCTGACTTTGGTTGTTCATCTTTTGGTTCTTCTGGTATTGGTTGTTTATATTTAGGTTCTTCTGATTTTGGTTCTTCATATTTTGGTTCTTCAGGTTTAGGTATTTCTTGTTTTGATTGTTCTTTTTTAGGTTGTCTTTTAACTGGTCCTGGTAAATCCATATTATCACCTTTCAAAAGTTTATCAAGATATTCGACGAATTCAGATTTGAATTTTTCTTTTTTTGTTTTTACAACTCCTGGTTCATGTTTTTCATCACCTTCATCAATTTTATCTGTAAAATCTACATTTTGTGATTCAAATTTATCTTTTTTTGTTTTAACTATTCCAGGATCTTTATTGTTATCTCCTTCATTCATTTCTTCTCTATAATCAACTGATTCTTTTTTAAATTTATTTTGTTTTTTTTTGACTACACCAGGCTCTTTATTATCATCTCCTTGATTTATTCCTTCTGAATAATCATATTTTTCTGGTTTAAATTTATCATGTTTTGTTTTAACTATTCCAGGTTTTTGATTATCATCTCCTTGATTTATTCCTTCTCTATAATCAACATATTCTTTTTTAAATTTATCTTGTTTTATTTTAACTATTCCAGGTTCTTTATTGTCATCTCCTTTATTTATTCCTTCTGAATAATCATATTTTTCTGGTTTAAATTTATCTTGTTTTGTTTTAACTATTCCAGGTTTTTGATTATCATCCCCTTCATCCATTCCTTCTCTATAATCAACATATTCTTTTTTAAATTTATCTTGTTTTGTTTTAGCTATTCCAGGTTCTTTATTATCATCTCCTTCATTCATTCCTTCTGAATATCCATATTTTTCAGGTTTAAATTTATTATCAGGTCTTTTTACAACACCAGGATTATATTCAAAATCTCCTTTTGACAATCCTTCCATATAATCCACTTTTTGTTCTTTAAATTTCTCTTTTTTATGTTCTGCAACACCAGGTTCTTTTTCTTTTTCACTTTTATCTTCTTTTTCATCATACCCAAATTCTTGAGGAACAAACTTATCATCTTTTTTCTTTTCAGATTCTTCTTTTTTCTTTTTATTTTCTTCCTTATCCATAAAATCAACATTTTGTTCTTTAAACTTTTTCTTAGGTTCATCTATTTTCTTTTCAGGTTCTTCTTTTTTCTTTTTATTTTCTTCCTTATCCATAAAATCAACATTTTGTTCTTTAAACTTTTTCTTAGGTTCTTCTTTTTCCTTTTCAGTTTCTTTCTTCTTTTTATTTTCTTCCTTATCCATAAAATCAACATTTTGTTCTTTAAATTTTTTCTTAGGTTCTTCTTTTCTCTTTTCAGTTTCTACTTTCTTCTTTTTATTTTCTTCCTTATCCATATAATCAGCTTTTTGTTCTTTAAACTTTTTCTTATCTTCTTCTTTTTTCTTTGCAGCACTAGGGTCTTTAACATTACTTCCAGTTTCTTTTTCACTCATATAAGAAATATATTCTCCTTTATATTTCTTAGTTTCTCCTCTACCAGCAACACTAGGTTTTTTATTATCATCTCCAGATTCAAAATTTTCCATATAACCAACAGATTCAGATTTAAATTTTTTTTCAGGTCGCTCAACAACACCAGGTTCATTCTCTTTTTTTCCTTCTTCTGGAATATCCTTAAAATTAATTTCAATATCTTTATTTTTTGTAGTTTTTTCAGGTTTAATTCCTGGTATTATTCCTTCATAATATTCATCAGGAGTTCCATTAGGATCAGGTGGTAATAATTCAGTTTTATATACTAAATTATTAGGAGATGGCACTACTTCATAAACATTATCTAATTCACTTTCATCTAAATAACTATCTGTTATTGGATAAAATTTTTTTGGTTCTGGTTTTGGTTCTTCTTCTTTTTTTTTTTCTTCTGGTTTTTTAGGTTCTTCTTTATGATAATTTGCTCCTCTTATTGGATGTGGTATTACTGGGTCTTCTTTTTCTGTAACTGTTACATTAATTGTCTCATTTTTTTTTGTTGGTATTTCTATTGGTTTAGGTATAATTGTTGGTTTTTCAATTTTTTGAGGATATTCTACTTTTTGAGGATTTTCAACTTTTTCAATTGGTTCTGATTTCTTAGGTTCTTCTATTTTTTTAAGAGGAGTGAATTTTGGTAATCCTTCAGGTTTTTTAGGTTGTTCTATTATTTTTTTTGTATTATCAACTATTTTAGGTTCTTCTTTTTTTGTTGGTTCTATTTTCTGAGGATATTCTATTTTTTGAATTTCTTCAACTTTACTTATTGGTTCTGCTTTCTTAGGTTCTTCTATTTTTTTAAGTGGTATAAATTTAACATTTTCAGGTTTTCTTATTGGTTCATCTTTCTTTTTTATAGGATCATCTTTCTTAATTTCAGGTTTATTTTTCTCAGGTTCATTTTTCTTAGGTTCTTCTTTTTTAGTTGGTTCAATCTTATTAGGAAAATTAACTTTTGTAATAGGTTCCACTGAAATAATTTGTTGAGCTCTTCTTGGAAATTCAAACATTTTCTTATATGGTTCTAAAGATTTAGGTCTTTCAACTTTTTTAATAGGTTCAATTTTATTAATTTTAATACTTTCTCCTTTTTTTGTTATTTCAATTTTCTTTTCAATTTTTTTAGGAGAAGATGAATAATTTCTTTTATCTCTTTCTTTATTTGTAGGTGTAATTGTTCTTTTCTTCTCTTCTTCTTTTTTAATTGGAATAACCTTAGTAGGTTGTTTAGGAATAACTTTTTCTTTTGTTTCAACTTTCACTTTAAAATTTTTATTTTGTTTCCTACTAGGAATACTTCTATCATAAGTTTCAGCAGTAGTTAAAACTTCTCTTTCAATACTTTTTTTATCTCTTCTAAAAACATTTTCAACAATAGGAAATAAGCCAAAAGATTTTTTATAAATAGGATGTTGCATATCAGGTGAATAAGCAACATATTCAGCACGATATTCACTCTGACCTTCTTTTTGTTCTTCTTTAGGATGGTGAGATGCTAAATTATATTTTAAACTATCGAATCTTCTATCAATTATTGAATTAGAATCACCTGGTAATTTAATTGAATTTCCATTTGATTTTGTATTTGAAAATTTTGGAAAAGTTATTTTTTTATTATTATCAATTATTGCCTTATTAATTCTTAAATTTGTATTATTAAAATCATCCATTGTGTTATTATGTTCATATTTAATTGGTGATAAATTATTTTTTAATGAAGTGTAATTTTTAGAAATTGAATTTTTTCTTTCTTCTGTTTTATTATGAAAAGATGTACTATGATAATTTTTTGTATAATCTCTTATTATTGTTCCGTAATTACGAGATGATGCTCCACCATAATATAATGATGGGTTGTTGTATGAATGTTGAATTGATAATTTGTAAATCTCACCTTGGTTGTGACGGTTGAAATGATATGGATTATTGTAATTTATGTCATACATGTCTAGGTTTTTCATTTTTTGGTTTTATTTTTTTTTTTGAATAATTTCTTTGGATTTTTTATTTTAATAATATAATGTTTTTTTTCTTTTTTTATATTTTTTATTTTGGTTTTGTTTTTATTATTTATTTTATTTTTTGATATAGACTTAATTTTGGGCTTTTATTGTTTTTTTAGTTGGTTTATTATTGGTAAATTTATTTTTAATTTTCTAATTATTAGACGTTCCAATATTTTAATAAGTTATAAAATTTTATATATATTTTTTTATATATATTATAATAAAAATTATTATTAAATTTAATACTTTAAAAAATTAATTGAATGAGACATTAAATATAATTAATATGATTAATAAATCGGAAAGTGAAATAATTAGTAATAATAATGAATCATCCTTAAGAAATTATGAAATAATTAATATATTTAATAAAAATTTTAAATGTAATAAAGTTCAGAATATATTAACAATATATGAAATAAAAAATGGAATTTGGCAACATCCTTTACTTTTAAATAATGATTATTGTTTTTTTTGTTTAGAAAAAGCAAATACAAAATATTTAATAAATTCACTTAAAGAAAGTCATCTTAAAATGACTAGTAATGAATTAATAGAATTTTTTAATAATAATTCAATATTTTTTCGTCATTGTAAAACAAAAATTGAAAAATTAAAAAATAGAAGATTTATAAAATCATCAGAAAAAAAGAAATTAATTAATTATTCAAAAGAAAATGAAAATTTAAGTGACACAGAAATTTTTTTTACATCAAAAAACCCAAAAAAACAAAAAAATAAGAAATTAAAACCATCATTAAGTACATTAATTAAAAGAATTCCATCAGAAAACAATAGTACAAATGATATTAATAATTCAAAAATAAATATATTAAAAAATATAAATAATTTCAATTCAAATTATGAAAATATTTTAATAGAAAATGAAATAGAAAAAAACAGTAATAATAGTTTATTTCATAAAAAAACAAATATAAGTCCTTTAAATAAAAAAAAATTATCTCACATAAAAATAGATATAAAAGAAAATGAAGATTTAAACATTCAAAAATATAAAAGTAAAAGTCCATTAAATAAATCAGTATTAAAAAATGGCTTTACATTCTTTTCATCAATTTTTAAAAAATTTGGAAAAAAAAAATCATCAAATTTTTCAAGATCAGAAATTCAATATCCAAATTTTGAAAAAAAATCTAATATAATACAATCTCAAAATATAGAAGATTCAAATAAAAAATATTCAATAAAAAATGAAATATGTTCATTATGTATGGGTGAAATAGAAGATAAATTTGTATTAGGATGTGGTGATTTTTATTGTAAAGAATGTATTAGAAATATAATTATAAATTGTATAAATGATATATCAAAATTTGAGAAAATGATTTGTCCAACTTGTAATGAACAAATAGAAGAAAATTTCATTCATAAATTAATAACAGAAAAAGAATATGAAAAATATAAAAAATTAAAAAAAAGAATAGAAGGTTTAAAAAATAAAGATTTAATTCCATGTCCTTATCCAGACTGTGAAAGTTTTGGAATAATTGAATTTATATCTAAAAATTTTTCAACATGTGAAAATAATCATATATTTTGTATTAAATGTTTAAAAATAATTTCAGATGAAAATAGAAAAGAAGAACATAAATGTGAAAATGAGAAAAAAAATGCAAATTATAAATATTTATATTCTCAAAAAACAATAAGAAAATGTCCTAATTGTAACACTTGGGTTCAAAGAGATGAAAATGGATGTAATAATATGACTTGTACTAATATTTGGTGTAATTATGAATTTTGTTGGATTTGTGGAAATCATTATGATAATTCTCATTATAAAAATCCTTTTAGTACTTGTTTTGGTTTACAAGAATCAACTTTTGAAAGTAAATTTGCAAGATATAAAAGTGTTAGAGTTTTAAAATGTTTTGGTTTATTTATTTTTTTAATTTTTGTTATTTTTCCTATTATTATTTGTTTTTTTTCTTTTTTTGTTGTTGGGATTTATTTTGTTACTTTTATTTTAGATGGTAGTCATTTGAAAAGATTGAAATTGAAAAATAATCTTTTAAATAAGGTTTTTTATATTTCTGTTTATTTAAATTATGCTATTATTTCTTTGAGTTTAATGTCTCTTGGTTATATTTGTTTTGTTATTTTTATTATTTTTATTCCTATTTTTTGTATTATACAAAGAATAAATAAGAAAAAAAAAGAAGAAAACGAATATATATAAAAAAAAATATTTTTATATTTAAATAAAAGTCAAAATAATTTAAATTATAACAATAATAAAAAATAAACATTTTTTTTAATAATTTATTATTTTTTAATTATGCATATTATCAACTGAAAATAAAGCTAAATCTTTAACTAAAACACTAAATTCTTCTTTTGATATTTTTCCATCATAATTAGTATCTAATCTCTTAAATTCTTTATCAATATCTTCTTGAGTTGGTGGTGGAATATTTAATGATAAATGAATACTTTTGATAATTACTTCCAATTCATTTCTTTCAATAAATCCACTTCCATCTAAATCTGCAGTATTAAAAGTTTTTTCAACCAAAGGTAAAAAATATTCATCGGATAAAATTTTATTTTTCAAATTATTTTTTTCATCTGAATTCATTCTTTCGTTTTATTTATTATTTTATAAAAAAGAATATTAAAAAATCATTTTATTAAAAAAAATTATAATTATTTTATTTATCCAGCCAGAGAAAGTTTTGATTTAGTATAATCATTTTTAAATAACCAAATACAAAAATGTTGAATTAATTCAATAATTTCTTTTCTATCATCTTCATTATTAATATCAAAAAAATTATTAACTTCAAGAAATCCAGTATAAAAATCATTACATAATTCAGGAAGATTTTCTGCATTTGAAATAGAAGTATATTCAATATTATTTTCTTTTTCTTTTTCTTTATTTTTATTCTTATTTAAATTTTCACATTCTCTAAATAATAAAATAAACTTTAATAAAAGTGTAAAATATTTTTCATTTGTTTTTTTTTTACATTCAAAAAGATATTCATAAAAAATATCATCAGCAGTTTTTAAATTTTTATCTTTTTGAATAATAATTTCATTATTACTAATTAAATTTCTTAAAATAGGATTATCATTAATATTATTAATATGACTAAATAATTTTTCAGAATATTTTCCTTTAAATAAAAAATCAAAAACTTGAATAACAATATTTTTAACCTCAAAATTTTCATTAATAACATTTTTTTTTCTTTTATCATCATCAAAGAAATTATTATATTTTTTAATTTCAAAATCATTATTATTTTTATTATATTTTTTTGGCCTTCCTCTTCCTCTTTTTTCCATTCCTTCTAATAAATCAGGATGTTTATTTTTTTTATGATTATTTAAAGCAGGTTGACTTAAATAACTTTTACCACATTCACATTGATAAATTCTTCCTTCTAATTCATGTTTTGATCTTCTTCTCTTTCCTATAATTAATTATATAAAAATATTTTTTTTTAAAAATTAATAAAAGTTACTTTGAGCGTAATTTAAATTTGATGAAATATTATTTTGTGATATTTGAGATATTTGATTTTGAAGTTGTATTTGTTGAGAAAAGTCATTTTGAAATTGTTCATTTGAGATTTGAGAATATATATTTGGATAAAATATTTGAGCGTTTGGTATTTGGTTCATCAATAAAAATTATTTTTAATTATTAATTAATTAATTATTATGTGCTTTATATATTTTTTTTTATTTTTTTGGTTTTAAAATTTTACTTTTTTTTTATTTTATTTTTTTTGGGTTTTTTATTTATTATGGATATTCATTTTAGGTTTGGTATTTATTTAAAGAAGTTGTTATTGTATTTAATTTTTGGATTTATATATTAATTTAAATTTATATCTGAAATCATTTTATAAAATATATATTAATTTTAACTTATGAAATTGGATATATTTTTTTAAAAAAAATAATTTAAATAAATAAAAATAAATGATGTTAATTATATTTAATTAAATTTTATAATTATTAATATTATTTAATTATTTTTTTGGTTTAAAATTAAATTTAAAAATGAATTATAAAATATATTTATTATGGAAGAATTAGAAAATAGTAACTTTACTGAAATAAGTAAATATGAAAAAATGAAAAATTATTTAGAACAAAATAAAACATTAAATAAAAATAATAAAATAACATATTCTTTATTAAGTGACTTAAATTTGTCTCAATTAATACATACACAAACAATTTTTCCATTATTTACTTCAAGTGTTTCAATAGACTATATATTAGATATAGGAAAAAGTGATTATTTAAATGATATATTTATATATTATTATTCAACACCAAAAGCATTATATCCAGTTTTATATACTCAAATAATTAATTTATGTGGTTCTGATGAATATTCTTCAGAACATTATTTATTTTTAAATAAAAAATGTGTCATTTTCACTAATAATAATTTTATTCATCCTAAAATTTTAATTGAAAAATTTATTATTCCTTTATGTAAAAAGTTAAAATTATCAAAAGAAATAAATAGATTTTCTAAACATTTATTAAATAATATTTTTATTATAACATATTCAAATTATTTAGAATTATTAATTAAAATAAATGATTTACCTAATATATTAAGAGATAAAATTCCTGATACTGCTCTTTTAATTATTGATGGGTTAAATTATATTAATTTTCAAAAAGTTGATTTAGAATTTTCAAAAGATAATTCAAAAGAAAGAAAATTTGAATTTCAAATTAAAAAAGGAAAAAAAAGAAATATTTGTTCAAGTGGAAAAAAAAATGAAATAAATTTTAATTTTATAAATGAAAATGAAGATGAAATATGTAAATTAATATTATCATCAATATCAAATATTTATTCATTATATAATTTTAATTTAATATTTACATGTTGTGATATAGAACATTCCTTTAATCAAGTAATTTCTTCAGTTGTAAATTTAACTCATGACATAAAAAATATAATATATAAAAAATTTGATAATTACAAATGTATATTTAATTTTAAATTACCATCAAAAAAATTAGATAATCATAAAATAATTTTTATAGAACCAATATTAGAATGTACAAATGATGAAAGAGACTTTTTTGGAATTATATCAAAAGGAGAAAAAACAGATTTTTTATTTAGAGTTTATATAAAAGAAGAAAAATCTGTAAAAATGAAAGAAATATTTAAAATTGAAGTTGATTATGAAAAAAAGAAAAATTCAAATGAAAACAACAATGAATTTATAGAAGAAAATATAGATTAAATTAAATTAAATGAAATAAAATAAATTATAATATAATTAATTTATTTTAGAATTAATATTTAAATATTTTAAAAATTAAAAAATTCGACATCTGCAGGATTTGAACCTACGCGGGTTGCCCCATGAGATTTCTAGTCTCACGCCTTAACCACTCGGCCAAAATGTCAAGTGAGAATTTATTCAACAATTTAAAATAAAATTATTATAATTATTTTTTAATAAAAAAAATAAAAAAATAATAAAATAACAATTCTTTTTTTTTTTAATCTTCATATAAAAAAAATTTTTCTTTTATATTTAATTTTTTTTTAATTTTTACTTTTTTTTTTTATTTGAATATATAAATTGTTTCTTAAAATGGGAATTTGTAATTCAATTGATAATAGGAAAATAAATAATTGTAATAATAAAGAAATATCAAAAATATTATTTTCGAAAATTAAATTAATTGGAAAAGGAGGATATGGTAAAGTAAGATTAAAAAATTATAATTTGTAATTTAAATTTAAAATTAAATTTAGGTTTGGAAAATTGAAAATAAAAAAACTCAAGAAATTTTTGCTATGAAAGAAATGTCAAAAGTTAAAATATTTCAAAGAAAAGCAATATCATCAATAATAGATGAAATGCTTTTATTATCTAATTTAAATCATCCTTTTATATCAAATTTATATTATGCATATCAAGATAATGAAAATGTATATTTAATTATGGATTATTTTTCAGGAGGAGATTTAAGATATCATTTATTAAATAAACATAAATTTAATGAAGAATGTATTAAATTTATTATTTCTAATATTATTTTAATTTTAGAATATTTATATGATAATAATATTATTCATAGTGATTTAAAACCAGAAAATTTAATTTTTGATAATAAAGGATATATTAATTTAATTGATTTTGGAATTGCAATTGAGAATAATCCATCATATGAAATAAAAAAAATAAAAGGAACTCCTTTTTATATTGCACCTGAATTAATAAATAAAAATATATATGATTTTTCAATTGATTATTTTGCTTTGGGAATAATTACTTATGAATTAGTATTTAATAAAAAACCATTTATTGGTAAAAATAAAAAAGAAATAATATATCAAATACTTAATAAAGATATTAATTTAAATGAAAATGATATATCTAAAGATTTTAAAGGAAATTTTTTAATATGTGATTTTATTAATAAATTATTGAAAAAAATACCTTATTCTAGATTAGGAGGATTAAAAGGAATTAATGAAATAAAAAAGCATCCTTGGTTAAGTCAATGTAAATGGGATAAAATTTTAAATAAAGAAATTGTTTCTCCTTGTTTAAATTATATAAATAGTGAAAATTTTAATTATTATAAAGAAAATATTAATGATAATTTTAAATGTGATAATTATAGTGAAATTCTTGAAAAGATTAATAAAGATAAATTATTTAAAGATTTTTTATATAATTATTGTGAAAATTATTATCAATTTTCATTTGAAAATTTAAATATAATGAAATCTTGTAAAAAAAAAATGTAAATATAAATGTATCTCAATAATATTTTTCATTATTTTATGAAAGAAATTTTTTTTTCATTTTATTTTTAATAGTTATATATATTAAATTATATTTTTTTAAATATTAAATAAACTTTCTTTATAATTTTTTATAAAAGATTAATTCATTAGTTAAAGAATTTTATTAAAATATTAAAGAATAATTAATTTAATTTTTCATTCTTAAAATATCTATTTTTTATATTATTTATTTGCATAAATTTAATTTATCTTTTATAATATTATAATAATGATATTTCAAGGTTAAATCTTTAAATTGATCTTTAAAAGTTTCAAAATCAATTTTTTTACTCATAAAATCTTGAATAATTTTCTGTCTTGGTTTTTGGAAATTTTCATCAATATAATTTTTCAATTCATAAATTAATTTATCAACAGTAACTTGACTTTCTAAATTTTGTTTTTGACCATATAAATTCTTTAATTCTTTTTCTTTTTCCTCATATTGATTTTTACAATTTTCAATATTTTTTTTAATATTTTCATATTGTGATTTTTTATTCTCATATAAAGCATTTAAATTTTTGACTTCATTTAATAATACTTCATTTGCATTTCTTGCTTCTTTTGTATAATCATTGACATAATGTTCTGGATTAAAATTAATATAAATTAATTCTTCTATTGATTTTTTATTTAAATCTTCAGCTAAGTCTTTCATTATTTTTTGTTCTTCTGGTGAATTTATCATTTTATATTTATATATTTTTATTTTTTTAATGATTAAATATATAATTAAAATACAAAATAGTTTTTAATGTTTAATATTTTTTGTTAAAAAATATTCTTTTATTTTTCCTTAAATATAAAACATTAATAATCAAAAAATATTTTTTATTTTCCATTTAAATAACTCTTATTTAAATTTAATATTTATGATATCTAATATTATTTTCCTTTTCATATTTTAATAACTCTAAGCTCATTTTTTTATTTTTATTACATTTAACTAAAGCATTTAAAATTTCCCCATCTTCATATAAACAATTAGATTCTTCTTTAATTTCATTTACTAATTTTTCAATTTCTTCATTATTTTTCTTATAACCTTTCTTAATTAAAAATTCATCAGAAGTAATAGTTTTAATTTCATTATCCATATTATAAACTTCAAAAAATTGAGGTTTAATTTTCAATTCATTATCAAAAATGCAATTAATATTAATTGTAAAAATATTACCAAAAGAATTTCCTTTTTCATCAAATAATTGCCATAATGAAACATATTTTCCATTATTTTTAATATTCGATAAATCTAATTTAATTTTAATATCAATTGTTTTAGAAGGTAAAATCTGATTCATTATTCTGATTGTCTTACCAAAAATTAGAGATTTTTCTTTTAAACAAATTAAAAACAAAGGATTTGGCCAATCTAATTTTCCATCATTTATTAAGGTTAAATTTATTATTAAAGAATCATTATTATTTTTTGTATTCAAATTTAAAGTTTTATTTAAATAATTAGAAGATAAATCTTTTTGAAATGGTGAAGTTATATTATTTTTTATATAATTATATATATTTTGTACTTTATTTAATAAATCTATTTTATTCTCTTTATTAATTAAATAATTAAATTTTGATATTTTTTTATTTTCTTTTTGTGATGAGATTTGAATTGTAATTGTTTTTTTATTTTGAAATTCTAAATATTTAATTAAATTTGAAAAATCCATTGAATCAGAAATTATTATTGAATCTTCCTCCTCATCTTTATATGATAATGAAAATAAATCTTCTTCCTTAAAACCAAAAGTATTATTAATTGATAATAATAAATCTTCTAAAGATTCTGGTTTTGGAATATATTTACAAATATTATTAAATTTAATTTTAAATCTTGTTGTAATCATATTAGATTATTTTTTATATAATTAATTTAATTATTTTTGATTAAGATTTTATTTTTTTTGATATATTACTATATTTTTAAAATAAATTTAAAATTTAATTTAGGATATATAAAATATATGATAGGTATAAATGTTGATACTAATTTTACAAAATTTTCAGCTGGAAATTTGACTTCAGAAAAAAATCATTATACTCCTTTAGATTTTAAATTAAACCCATTATTAAATGATCATTTAGATAGAGTTCTTGAATCTATTATTCAATATAAAGAAAATAATAGATTAATTGCTTTATCAACAAAATTAGGTTATAAAAAATATTGTTCAAGTACTTTTAATAATTTATCAAGATTAATTGGATTTTTTTATATTTTAAAAATAAATGATGAAGAAAAAAAATATTTTCTAGTAAATGATAATTATGATAATGAAAAAGGAACATTTAAATTTGAATTTAATAATATTTCATATGAAATAACAGGAGATGATTGTGTATGTTCATATTTAAAAAAAATAGATGAAAAGATAAAAACAAAATTAAAAACAGATGAAAAACAAAAATATATTTTTTCAGTACCTGATTATTATAGTTATTATCAAAAAGAAGCATTGAAAATAATATTACAATCATTAAATTTAGATAATGAATATCCATTTATAAATGAATCAACTGCATTAACAATGTATTATGGATATTTAAATTATAAAGAATTAACAAATGAAAAAAAATATGTTATATTTGTTGATATTGGTCATTCTAAAACATCATTTATTTTATCAGAATTTACAAAAAAAGAATTTATAGTAAAAGAAGTTGAAAATATTCCTTTTCTTGGAGGAAGAGATTTTAATGATAGAATATTTGAAAGATGTTTAGAATATTTTAAGATAAAAAATAACAAATCTTTAGAAGTTAATGGGA
>JAJMZS010003425.1:0-18159 GCA_023807205.1 Isotricha prostoma | reverse complement strand
AAAAAAAAAAAAACTGATAATTTTAATTGAATAAAGATTCAATCATATTATTCATAATAAATATAATTATATTAATTGAAAATGCCAATAAACAAAAAATCATTGCCTCCATTATCATTAGAACAAAAAATAGAATTATCTAATCACATTTATCTTATCAAAAACATAATATATATTTCAAATCTAACAAATGATTTATATAATAAAGATATTCTTTATCAAAAAAAATTTTTTGGTCAATATGGACACATTGGTCAAATAATATTTGATAAAAATAACAAAAATGAAAACAATGTAATTATAAAATTTGATACTGTAAATCAAGCAGCTTTAGCAATTTTATCTCTTAATAATTTTTACTTAAATAAAGATAATAATGTTAATATAAAATATTATATTACCAAATTT
Organism: Isotricha prostoma; assembly: GCA_023807205.1. Lineage (NCBI taxonomy): Eukaryota > Ciliophora > Litostomatea > Vestibuliferida > Isotrichidae > Isotricha > Isotricha prostoma. The sequence goes on along the minus strand of JAJMZS010003425.1, from coordinate 17,751 downwards.
TGTAATTACTTCTTAAATAATAAACAATGTTTAAATAAAAATTGTTTATTATTACATAATATAATAAATAATGATTATCAATTTTTTAAAATTGAAAATTTAGATAATTTTAATAGTTTTCAATTTGCTTTAGATTTATTAAATATTCCAAATCACGTATTTGAGATTATTAAATTAAAGTTAATTGGAGATAATTATTATGAAAAGAATAAAAAATTTCCAAAATTAACTATTAAAAAATTAAAAAATCCTGAATTTATTAAAAACATTTGTCCAATTACTTTTCAGGAATCTAAAATTAAAGAAAAGAATAAAAATGATTTAAGTGAAAATTTAAAATTATCATCTGAAGATGATTCAACAACAAATGATTCTTCTAAAAATAAAAATTATTCTTTTTTAAAAAAAACAAGGAGAAATAAATCAAGATTTGATTTTGTAAAAAATAATAATAATAATAATAATTCTTCAGTAGTGATTCCAGAATTTGTTCTGGATTTCCTAGATAAATCTATTTTATTAAATTTAAATGCTGTAAATAAAGATAATGAGGTTTATTCGAAAAAAAATTTTAATGATTCTTGGATTAATATTTTATTTGGCATAAATCAAAAAAATTAAAATGATTTTTTGCGAATTTTTTTATGATTCAAATTAATTAAATATAATTATATATTATTTTTAGTTTAAAATAATGAATAGATAGAATCTAATTTTGTAAGTGTGTTATTTTAGTTTATTGAGAAAATATTAGATTATTACTTTCTTAGCTTTACTGTAAATGTTTTTTTTAGGATTTTTAAAATTGTATAATCTCTATTCTCAATTATTAATATATATAATTGATATTTATCTTAATTAATATAATATCTTTTAATAATGCAAAAAGTTAATCATATATATATTTTTATATTTAAAACTTATTTTTAATAATTTTTTATTTTAAAAAAGATTCTTTTAATTCTGAAAATATTTTCCTAATATCTTTTTCAAGTTCTTTTTCAACTGTTTTACAAATATTATTTAAATGTGTTCTAGAAGAACCACTTTCATAATCAAATTGAAAATGTTCATCTTCATCTTCATTATTCATTTCTTTAATAGTAACAGTAGTACTTTTTCCTTTATCTTCATTTAATCCTATTAATTTAACTTGAATTTCACAATCATAAATAAATTTTATTTTTCCTCTTGAAAATACAAAATAAGTCTAAAAAAAATTAAAAAAAATTATATTTTACATCTCCAGAATAAGAACTAAATTCATCTAAATAAAATGCATCTTTATAATTTTTTTTATTATTTTTAATATATTCATTGAAAAATTCTTCAAGTTGTTTTTTAGTTACTTTTTTTTCTTCCCAAGTTCCTGCTTTATTCCAAGCACTTCCAATTTTATTTGGATTTTCATCTAATTTTTGATTTGTTTGTTGTGGTGTAAATCCTTTATGATCTGCATTCTTATCACTTTCTCTTTTCCAATATGTATATGATGGTTTTTCTATATCTTCTTCATTATCTTTTGAATCTTTCCTTTCTTTATCTTTATCCATTTTTAAAATAAAAATAAATTTTTTTTATTATCAATTTTTAAATATTTTTCATTCAAAATAAAAAATAATTTTTTTTTTAATTTGAAAATTTTTTTTTCAAAAAAAAAAAATGGGTTTAAATTGTAGTAAATGTAATCATTTATGTGATTTAGAATCTCAAAATGAATTTCAATCACGTCAAAAATATTCATCATTAAATAATACATTTCAATCATTAACATCTCAATATCAAAGTCAATTAAAATATCCAAATTTAACTTTAATAAACCCATCATCACATATTTACCTTAAAAAAATAATATTCCTTCAAAAAAAAATCCGTGAATACCTTCAAAGAAAAAAAACAATAATCCGAAATCCATTATCATCATCAATAAATCACTTATCATTTTCTCAAAAAAACCAAAATAAAAAAGACACAAAATCAGAAAATAAAAATTCCACTAATTCAAATTCAAATAATTCAATAATAACAGTAACAAATTATAAAATAAATGAATTTATAACATACACAGGTCAAATGTTAAATAATAATCAACATGGTGAAGGTATTCAAACATGGAAAGATGGAGCAAGATATGAAGGTTCATGGTTAAATGGTAAAGCAAATGGTTATGGTATATTTTATCATACTGATGGTGATATTTATAAAGGTTATTGGAAAGATGATAAAGCAAATGGTGAAGGTACATATATTGCAAATAATGGTGTTGAATATAGTGGAAATTGGGTTAATGATTATCAAGAAGGTTATGGTATTGAAACATGGAAAGATGGTTCAATTTATAAAGGTAATTATAAACAAGGAAAAAAATTTGGTTATGGTGAATATATTTGGAATGATGGTAGTAAATATTGTGGTAATTGGATTAATAATAATCATGAAGGTTATGGTAGTTACTTTTGGGCTGATGGAAAAAAATATTTTGGTTTTTTTCATAATAATAATTTAGAAGGTGAAGGACATTATTTTTGGCCTGATGGAAGAGAATATATTGGTTATTTTCATAAAGGGAAAAGAAATGGTATTGGTAAATATAATTGGCCTGATGGAAGAGTTTATATTGGATTTTGGAATGATGGGAAACAACATGGTTTAGGAATGTATGTTAATGAAGCTAGAAGGAAACTTTTTGGAAATTGGGTTAATGGAAAAAGAACTGTTTGGTTAAGTGAAAGTGATATTAGAGATTTAGAAAATAATAATAATGAAATGTATGATAAAATTATTAATTTTAATTGGGAAGAATTTCAAAAAAAATTTAATTATGAAAGTGATTGTGATAAAATGTAAAATTTTTTTTTTTTATTATTATGTAGATTATAAATTAATATTTTTTTTATGTTATTTTTTTTAATATTATTCTATACTAATATTTTTATTTAGATTATTTTTTTATAATTAGATTTAAAATGGAGTTTGAATATAAAAGAAATCATTCTGCTAGTGAAAGGAGAAATGAATGTGATAAAGTTAGACAATCATTTCCAGATAAAATTCCTGTAATATGTGAAAAAGATCCAAAATGTAAATTACAACCAATTGATAAAACAAAATTTTTAATACCAGGAGAATTAACAGTTGCTCAATTTGGTTTTATGATTAGACAAAGAACATTTTTAGAAAAGGAACAAGCATTATTTATTTTATTTCAAGGAGATAAAAATCCTCCTCTTGATTGTTTAATGTCTGAAATATATGAAAGATATAAAGATCCAGAAGATGGTTATTTATATGCAACATATTCAAGTGAATTAGTTTGGGGAAATTAATAATTTTATATATATAATAATTAGATAATAATTTTTAAATTAAAAAAAAAAAAAATTATTTTTTATCATAATCAAGTTCTTCATTCTTATTTCCACAAAATAATTCATAATATAAACTTTCAATTCTTTCTTGATACCATTTACTTTCAATTTCAAAAACTCCATAAAAATTTTTATCAAGTGACTCTTTAATTTTTTTAAATCTATCATAAACTAATTTATCATTTTCAACTCTACCATTATCATCTAATCTATTAAATTTCCTAGAAATATTAGTAAAAATTTTCCTTAGACAACAAGGACAAACTTCCATAGGTCTCCCATCAAATTCTTCCATAGAACCAAAACCATTCATTAAACATTTAAAAAAAATACAATTTTTTAAACCAAACATATGACCAATATTTTTAAGTACTAATTTAGCACTTCTTTTTAAAAGTGAAAAATACATTTTAATATTCATATCATCATCATCAGGAGGATTATCAATAACATATAAAGGATCAAATCTACAAATTGAACATATTGAAACCCAATATTTAAAACTATTTAATTCATAACAGAAATCATTTTTATAAGGTGGAGGATAATAAATCCATTTTCTAGGTTTAATAACACGAACATCATTATATAAATCAATATCAGTTAAGCAAACAAGACAATAACCATCATCTGGCATTTCATTAAATAATTTTTCAATAATTGTATTTGCATTTAATTGATATGAACCATCTTCATAATTTCTATATTCAACACCACTTAAATCAATATTAATATTTAATAATTTGACTATCATATCATAATAATAATCTTGTGCTAAAATAATCATTGCAGTTAAGAAACTTTGATCAAATGCTGGATTAATATTAAATGATAAAGGTGCTATATAAATTACTTTTTTTTTCTTTGTTATTTCATGAAAACCAAAACGTGAATATTCACGAAATGTTTGACCATATTCTTTATGATTCATTAACCAATCATTTGGTCCTGGTGCTTTCATTGGTTTATAAAATTTTGTATATTCATGTGATATTGATTTAGAAAATAATGTTGTTTCACCACTACAATCAAATGATGCTTTTCTTTGATGTGGTGTTGGTACTTGGAAATGATATAAACCATATTCTGGACCATGAACTTTTTGAAATTTATTCCATTTCATATATTCATATGTTCGAATTGTATCTTCTTTCTTTTCTTCATTTTTTTCTTTATTTTTTTTTGATTTTTCCATTTTTTTTTTTTTTGTAATTTTTTGAAAATTGACACAAATAAAAATAAAGTTTTATTTTTATAATTATTATGAAGGAAATTATTTCTATTCATATTGGACAAAGTGGAATTCAAATGAGTTCTCCAATATGGGAATTATTTTGTCTTGAACATAATATTTCACTTACAGGAGAAAAAATAAAAGAAAATGAAAAAGAAAATGATATTAATAATAATATAGATAATAATTATATTGATTCATACCCATCAATTTTTTTTCAAGAAAATTCAAAAGGTTTACTTTCTCCAAGAGCACTTTTTATTGACACAGAACCAGATATAATAAATAAAATAAAAAAAAGTAAATTTAAAGATCTTTATTTACCAAATTCATATTTTAATGGTAAAGAAGATTCAGGATCAAATTTTGCAAGAGGACAATTTTTATATAGAAATTTAAAAAATGATGTTGAAGAAGGATTAAGAAAATTAATAGAACCTTGTGATAATATACAAGGAATATTTTTATATCATTCACTTGGAGGTGGAACTGGATCAGCAATTACTTCCCTTTTACTTGAATATATATCTCACATTCCTAAAATTAAATCAGTTAATTTTTCTATTTTTCCATCTTATAATTTTTCTACGACTGAAATTTATAATACAGTTTTATCATTGGCAAAACTTATTGAAATTAATGACCTTTGTTTTATGTTATTTAATGAACTTATATTTAAAATATGTGAAAAATTTTTAAATATTGAATATCCTACTTTTGATGATATTAATTTAATTATTGCTTATTTAGTTTCTAATATAACTTCCACTATAAGATTTAATAATCAATTTTATACAAATTTAAATAAAATTACTTCTAATTTAAGTTCTTATCCTAGACAACATTTTATTCTTTCATCATTAGCTCCTTTAATTCCTAAAGAAAAAGAATATTTAGAAAATTATTCTGTTGATAGAATTACTAATTTAGCTTTTCAAAAAGATTATCAAATGACAAATTATTATGAAAAATTTAATAAATGTCATTCTATTTATTTAATTTATAGAGGTGATGTTTCAAGAAATGATATTAATAATTCTATTAAATCATTAAAAGAAAAAAAGTGTATTAAATTGAAATTTGACTATAATCCACCAAATTTATTTAATGTTAATTATTTAAATCAACCAATTAAAATTATAAATAATAATATACTTGGAAAAGTTTTCAGAAATGTTACATTATTATATAATTCTGATATTATAGGAGAAATAATTAGTAATAAAATATCATATAATTTTGATTTATCATATCAAAAGAAATGTTTTGTTTATTTATATAAAAAATATGAAATAGAAGAAGGAATTTTTGATGAAGCAAGAGAAGATATTGCTGCTTTTGAAAAAGATTATGATGAAGTAATTGGTGAAAATTATGAAGAAAGTGAAATTACTAGTACTGATAATTTAGATTTACTTTGAATGAAAATTTATAATTTTGTTTATAATAATTTAATATATTTATTAAATATTAAATTATGTAAAATTTTCTTAAAAAAATATAAATAAATTAGTATAAATAAAATTAATACATTTGATATTCGAAAGGAGCACCAACATAATTTCTTTCTTTAATTGTTTTTATATCAATCATAAATGCATTTGGGTCATATTTTTCTCCAAAATATTTTGGATTTCTATTATTAATTTTTGATATTAATTTATGACTATCTGCAATTTTTCTTATATCTGGTAAATGATATTTTTTTAAATAATTTTTGTTGGTTTGGTTTGATAATATTTTTTTTAAATTCTTATTTTCTTTTTTTATTATGTTTTCTTTTTCATTATCTGAATTTGAATCATTAATTCCAACTGAATTATTTAATTTTGTTATATATATTTCATTTATATTTTTTATTTCTTTTTTATCATTTTTATTTGGACTTAATGAACTTTTTCTAACATTAACTTGATCTTTATAATCAGAAACATTTTCAATATTATTTTTTATATAAGATAAAGAAATATTACATAAATCAGATAAATTTTGTCTTTTAAATGTTTGATTATATCCAAATATTTCTTCAAAACCCATTTTTCTATGAAATTTTTGGAAATATTTATTTGGTTTATATAAAATAGGAATATTATTACCTTTTAAATTATATTTGTTAATTTTATTAATTGACATATTTTTAACAGAAAAACTTTTTTTTAAAATATTATTATTCAGTTTATTTATATTATTCATATATAATTTATTTTTAAATAATTCATTTCCTACATATTTAGTATTTAAATCTATATCTTTTTTTATTTTTATAACTTTATTCTTTTTTTTTGGAGTTTCTTTTTGAATAATGTTATCTTTATTTAAATTATTATTAATTGAAAATGAATTACTTTATTTTAACAAATATGATTTTTTAGGAAGAAGAAATTTTCTTATTAATATTGTATTTTTATTTGGTAAAAATGAATTAACATAAGATTGTTTAGAAAATAAATATTTTTTTAAACCACTTTCATCTAAAGAATAAAAGCTAAATCCTCTATATTTTACATCAGGTTCATTTTTATAAGAATAATTATTAATATCATACATTATTTATAATAATTATTTTTTAATAATTCATTAAAATAATTTATTTTATTTTTATTTATTCATTTTTTTAAATTGTTTATTTTATATATTTTAATCAATTATATTTATTTAAGTTATATTTTAAAAAACCTAAATAAAAAAATATTTAAAGAGTAGTACTTCCAGATTGCCAAACAAGAACATTTAATTCACCAACTTTAAATAAACCATATCTTCTACTTTTATGAACAACAATAGTTGAAAAATCAGTTCCAATAATAACATTCCATTTACCTTCTTCTTTTTCTAATAATTTTGCTTTAATAAACTCACACATTCTTGAAGGAGTTTTTTCATCATCAAAAGCTCTTTTAATAACATCTTTCATTGCAATTTTCATTGTATCATCAACATCAAGAATTAATTCTTGTGGAATTTCAATTACTTGTGCTTCAGGTTGTGCTTTTTGTTCTTCCATATTTTTATTTTAATTAAAATTAAAATATTAAAATTTTATTTTTTAAATTTTTTTTTATTTTTTATTTTTATTTTTAGAAATGTTTTCTCACACACAAAAAGGAATTTGTACTGTAATTTCTGCAATATGTTTACATATAGTAAAAAAATTAATAAAAAAAAATTTTTTTTTTAGACATTAGGAAATATTTATACTTGGTCAAATATAAATCATTATTTAGTTTCATATTCACATATTGAAAATAATAATATTAAACTTGTTGATGGTTATTTTATTGTTCCAAATGCAATTTTAACAGATACTTGTTTTATTTTTATAAGTGGTTATTTAGAAAATTCTTTAGGAACAAGAATGTAATTTTTTATATATTTAAAATATTGTTTTTAGATTATCTTTAATTGGTATTTTAGGAGGAATAATATGTCATTTATTAATATATTTATATAAAAATTTCATTATTATAAATATTGCTTTTATTATTTATGGTATTGGAATTGGACTTTCATATTTTCCTATATTAAAAACTTCATGGAAATATTTTCCAGAAAAAAAAGCTTTTTTAACAGGACTTATTTTATGTGTTTTTGGTTTATGTCCTATGATATTCACATCAATAGCAGATTTTGTAATAAATCCTATTAAAGACAAACCAAATAATGAAGGAATATATAAAGAATCAATTGCAATTAGAATGAAAAATTATGCTTTAATTAAAGTAATTGTATTTACAATTTGTGGTTTAATTTCACAATTATTAATGTTTCCTTTAGATAATATTGAAAGTACTGATAAAGAAGATTTAAAAGATAAAGTTATTAAAAATGAAAAAAGTAATCAATATGAACAATTAACTTTACCAAATTCTGAAAATAAAGAAATTACAGAAAATGAAAATATACAAATTAATCAACCATTTAAACAAGCAGCATTATCAATCAGATTTCATTTATTTAATATAATGTCATTAGGAAATTTAGTATTTGGTTTTTTTTCTCAAAATACAACAAGAGCATTTGGTTCATTAAGAGGAATAGATGAAGATAAATTACAATTAATGTCAAAAATTTGTGGTTTATTAAATGGAGTTTTTAGATTAACATGGGGATTAATTTATGAATGGTTAGGATTTAGAATTCCATATACAATTATTTGTTGTATTCAAATTTTTTGTAGTGCTACTTTTTATTTTGCTGGTAAAAATTTTTATATTTATTTAATTGATAATATTATTGAAAATATTGGTTTTTCTGGTCATGGTACTATTGCTCCTCCTTTAATTGCTACTATTTTTGGAATTAAAAATAGTGTTAAATTAATTGGAATTACTGGATATTATTTAGGTGCTGCTGGTTATGTTTTACCTATTATTGCTAAGTTTAAAATTAAAAAATTAGATGATTATTTAATTGTTTATTTAATTGGTACTGGTTTTGCTTTTGTTGCTTTAATTATTTGTCTTACTTTAAGTGTTGATAAATTTGTTTATAATAAAGATGAAAAAATACAAAAAAATACTTGGAAAATTGAAAATGATGAAGTTAAAAATATAGAAAAAAGTAATCAAAATAAATATGTAAATAATGATATTTCAGATACAGATTCTTTGGTTTAATATAAAAAATAAAATATTAAATTATGTATTTATTTTTTTTAATTTGAATATATTTATTTAATTATTTTATTAAATGTTTTCTTATGATATTTAATTTAAATCAATTAAAATTTGATTATTAATATATAATTATTTTCACTATATAATGAATTTAATAAATTACATTCTTTTTAATAATAAATTACATAATAAAAAAATATAAAAACATACAAAAAATTGAATAAAATTTGAATATAATTATTAAATAAAAAACATATATTTATTTAAATTTGTTTTAATATATAAAATAAAATTAAAATAAAAATAAAAAATAATTTTTTTTTATATCTTAAATAAATGAACCAAGAGAAATATTTCAACGACTACAATTTCCGTCCAATAATAGACAAAATAATGAAAGATTTCAGTATAAACGAGATGAATCCAAACTACACTCGTCATCTTCAAGAATTAAAAACCTTATCAGAACAAATGAGAAAAACATACAAAACAAAAAACTATTTTGAAAACTTACCAACATTAAACGACGATTTTTCCTCATATGTAATATTAATAAACACACCATTTATAGAAATAGCAAAAAGAGATAAATTTAAAATATATTTAGAAAAAAAAGTAACATCAAGTTTTAAAGATAGTATAAAACAAATTATTTTTCCATATGAAGATAAAGATAAAGAAAAAATGAATAATACTGGAATATTAATAATAGAATTTTTTTCAAATGAACAAGCAAAATCTGCAGCAAAAGCAATGAACGGTGTTCAAATTGATAAAACACATAAAGCAGTTGCATCAACTTATATTGATTATGATAAAATTATTAGTATGGAAGATATTTATCAAAAACCAAATTATATTTCTTTTCTTAAAGAAACTTTATGGGAACATTCATCACTTGAAGAAATGTTATTATTAAAAAGTGAGAAAGTAAATTCAATTTCAAAAATTCATTTTTTAAAAAAAGAATTACATGAAAATTATTCAATTCCTTCTGATAATATTAATCAAATTAATTGGTCTCCTCAAGGAAAATATTTAATTGTTGCTTATTCTGATAAAATTCAATTTTATGGAGGAGAAAATTCAAATCCAATTTTAACTATTGATATTTATTCTAAAGATTATTGTATTAGTAATAATGAAAAATATTTAATTGTTTTTGTTGGTTATTCTGATGAAAAAGATAATAAAAATAAAGAAAATGTTTTTATTAGAGATATTAATAATAATGAATTAATTAGAGGAATTACAATATCAAAAGATGAAAATTTTAAAAATTTTCTTTGGAGTAATGATAGTCAATTTTTTGGAAGAATTAAAAATGATATTTTAATTGTATATGAAGCACCAAAAATGTCAATTATATATGATCCAAAAGAAAAAAAAAGAGTTCCAATAAGAGATGGTATAAAAAAATTTTCTTGGTTTCCTACAAAAAATATAATAGCAGCAGTACAAGAAAAATATATAAATCAAAATAAAATTAGTGAAAGTATAATACATTTTATAGAAATTCCATCAAGAAAAACTTTCCCTCCATCATCATTTTCAGATCAAGAAATTTTAAGTTTAGAATGGCATGAAAATCATCAAATTTTAGCAGTTTTTACAAAAGGAATAAGTAAAAAAAATTATTATGTTCGTTTATTTAAATTTGATTATGATAAAATTATTTATACATCAGGACATTCAACTTTACCTTTAGATACAAATTATTATACAATGAATGTTCATTGGATGAGTGATTTACTTTTTGTAACTCCTAAATTTAAAGAAACTAATTTAGATACTATTAATATTTTTCCTTATTCATATGATAAAAATAGTTTAAAAATTCAACAATGGCCTTTAGAAAAATGTTTAAAAAATTTAAAACATTCTCATTTTATTCCATCTAATAATGGTGTTGATTTTCTTTTAGCTTGTTTAGATATTAATAATAAAAATAGTTATGGTAAAGTTGATTTATATGCAGTTTTTGATAATAAAATTAATTTTTGTAAAAATTTTGATTTTGGTGCTTCTGTTGAAAATATTCAATGGGATCAAGGAGGAAGATTAATTGCAATTGAAAATACAAAAAAAAAAGAATGTGAAGGTTTAAAAATTTTAGATAGTGAAGGAAATTTTGTTTATGATCATAAAGATAAATTATTAAATGGTATTTGTTGGAGACCAAGACATATTCCTTTAGTTGATAAATATATTGAATATCAAGAAATTACTAAAAATTTAAATGAAATTAGTAAACAATATGATGAAGAAGATTCTGAATATTTATCTGAGATTGATAAAAAGAAAAGAATTGAAGAAAAGAAAAGAAGAGAAAAGTTTATGGATATTATTAGAAAAAGACAAAGTGAATATAATAAAGTTGTTAAAGAAGAAAAAAAAGAAGAAAAAAAAATCGAAAATGAATTTTGGATTGAAGAAATACTCAAATCTGAAGAAGTTATACAAAGTTCTGGTGATTTCTAAATTATTATATAAGAAAAAAATGAATATAATATAATATATTTAAAACTTTAAATTAAAATAATATTTTTTTTTTAATTATTTAAATTAATTTAAAAATAGTATTTAAATTAAATAAAAAAAAATTTAAAAAAAAATGTCTATTAATTCTATAAATCTAAATCAATGTAATCATAATATAATAGATGGAAATTATTGTAAGAAATGTGGTGCAATTTCTTATGATTTAGTAAATAAATAATATAATTAAATATTAGAATATTACATCCAAACACATTAAATATATTTATGAGACTGAATTATCACCAATTGAAATTTTTAAAAAAATGTCAAAATCAAATTCTGAAATAGAATATTTAATATCTGAAAATAATATAAATAATTATAAAGAAAAAAGAGGATATTTACTTTATTTAATAAGAAATATAAATTGTAAAATGGATTTTAATTCACAAACTTTTTTTCTTTCTTTATTTTTAATGGATAAAATATTTTCATTACAAGAATTAAAAATTGAAAATGAAAATGATTATATGTTATATTCATTAAGTTGTTTAACAATTGCTTCAAAATTTAATGAAAATGATCCACATATTCCAGAAATTAATAGTTATATTAGAATTTGTGCAGAAATGTCTAAATATCAAAATGTTTATTCTCTTGAAGAAATTAGAAAAGGAGAAGTTTATATATTAAATTTATTACAATTTAAATTAAATTTTTATTCTGTTTATCATTTTATTGTTTTCTTTTTTGCACATGGTATTATATTAGAATCTACTTTTCAAAGGATAAAAAGTACTAATGGATATAATTTATCATATAAAAAATATTTGGAGAAAATATATGTTTTAAGTAGAGAAATTTTAGATTTTTTAATTGAAGATAATAATAATTATGAAATTGGAATTATAAATAATAATTATATCATTGCTGCAGTGATATTAAATTTTTCTATTGAAAAAGTATTATCAATAATATTAGATAATGATAAAGAAAATATATTTCAAAATGTATATAAAATAGATATAAATTCAGATGATTATATAAAAACATTAAATCAAATTAAAGAAATATACAATGAAAAAATACAAACTAAATCACCAAAAACAAATACATCAACAACAAATAGAAATTTAAATATAAATACAGCAAGTAATAAAAAAAGATTAATAGGATCATATTTAGATAATAATAAAACTCCAACAAAAATAACATTAAGTCCAAATCACAGAATTTATATTGAAAGTGGTAATTATTATCAAAATAATAATGATATAAATAATAATAATCATAACCATTATATTAGATTAAATAGTTCAAGTGATTTTAAAACTTATATTCCTTCAATGAATAGTGATAGTAAATTAAAAATAACTGATAATTATTTAAATAATAAAAGTGATTTTAATTATATTCCAATTAAAAAAAGAGCATCTTCAAGTAATAAAAATGAAATTTATCCTTCTTATAAAGTAAATAATACTACTCATATTGATGAATTATCAAATAGTAATTTAGATAATATTGGATTTAATAGTGATAATATTAAAGAATCATCACAATTAATTAGAAATGAGTTTTTAAATACTGGTTCTTCATTTGGAAGAAATTATTCTAAAATTAATTCACTTAAAATTAAAAGTGTTACAAATTTTTATAAAAAAATTATGCCAGAAGATATTTTAGATAAAACAAAAGCAATATTTGATAAAACAAATAAGCAAAATAATATAAGAGATACTAATTACTATATAATAAATAATAATTCAAATATTCCTAATATTAATGGAACAGGTAATACAATAATAATAAATAATAATATAAATATAAACAAATATATTGATAAAAAAAATATTTATGAAATATATCCTTCTTATAATAATTATAGATATAATAATTTGAAAAATTATGATATTAAAAATAATATAAATAATAATATTGGAGGAAATCAACAAAGATATGGTTATTTTGGAACATATTATGATTATGGTTATGAACCTTATAAAAATAATATTACTTCAACACATGGTCAGTCATATTATAGTAATAGTTATATTCAACCAAAAAATAAATATGGTTTATATGGAAATTATTATTAATATAAAAGATATATAATTTAAATTCTAATATTTTAAAAATAATTTTTTTTTTCTAATAAATTATTTTTATTTTAATATTATTAGATTTTTTATAAAATTCATTATTTAATACTTTTACATTTTTTTAGATGATATAATAATATTTTTAAATCATTCTAGTAATTTTAATCGGAAAAAATTTAAAATAAACTTTGAAAAATATAATAATTAAATACTTACTAATATTATTTTTTAATGATTATCTACATTAATAAATAATTATTTAAAATACAAAAACCAGCAACCCCCACAAGTTTGAACTCCTTTCAAACCGGGTCACAATTGGCTAATCCTTTTCATCATACCTACAAGGATGCCACATGGACTAAGGGTTTTAATTAATATTATAATCTACCAAAAAAATTTATAAAACTAAAGAAAAATAATAATATTAAATATAATATAAATCTAAAATATAATTTAATCAATTTTCAAAAAATCAAAATCCTTAAAAATAACACAAACTCTTTCAGAAATATCAATAAAATCAGAATAAGACATATAATTTCTAATTCTCCCATTAATTTCAATATCTAAAGCTTGACCATATTTATTATATTCATTATTAGTTTCATTTAAATAAATAATATCTAAAAAAGTAGAATGAATATCATAAGGAGTAATAAATCTTTGTTCATTAATTTCTAAAGCAGTAGAATTATATAAATTAGTAGAATTTCTTGGTAAAATTAAAAAAAGAGAACCTAAAACTCTTTCATATTCAGAATCATCCATTTTAAAAATATAACTAAAATCAGGCATTGCATTTCCATGATCACTAACAATAAAAATAATACTTTTTTTATAATCATTAAAGTAATTATCAACAATTCTTTCAATAAAATTTTTCATAGAATCATCAATATATTTAATTACTTCACTTGTTGATTCATGTGCATCTTCAAAACCAATTCTTAAGTATTTAGGATTATTTTTATAAGCTTCTAAAAATTTTATTCCATATTCAAATACATAATTAAATGAGTCATTTCCATATAAACATTTTCTCCATATTGAATAAGGACCATATGTTGAACTAAAAGGTAATTTTGGATTTTGATAATTTGGATCACAAAACATTCCATTATTTTCATGATCAAATAAATCTTCATCAACTACTTCTTTATTAAAATAATAAATTGGAAAAACTTCTTTACTACAAAAATTTATTGATTGACATGTTATATAACCACTTTCTTTATAATAATTTAAAAAGTTTTTCCCTTTTTTTAAATATGGTACTCCATAAAACATTGGTAATATATTTACGTCTGTAAATCCTGCAAAGTTTATATATTTAAAAAATTGAAATGATCTTGCTTTTAAATTTAAATTATCTTTTGAAAAATATTGATTTAATAAATTTGTTGTTTTTGGTAATTTTCTTATTAAATGTTGTCTTGATAATCCATCACAAAATATAAATATTATATTATCATATTTATGTTTTGATTTTTTGTATAAATCTTCTCTTTCTTTTATTAAAGTTTTATTTGGTTTTATATTTATTTTTACATCAACACTATCATCATCATTGAAATGAAGTATTATTTCTGGTTCTCCTTTTTCTTTTTTTTCTTCTTCTGTTATTGTATTTAAATCATACATATCTAAAATATTTTTCTTCATAAAATTATCAAATAAAATATCATCTTTATTAAAATTTGTAGTAATTGGATATGCAAAATCAATTGTAGATTTATATTTTTCTCCTTTATATTCTATTAAATTATCTCTGAATTTTTTACTTCTTTTTGGACATGAATAATTAAATAAATAATTAAAATCAAGTTTATTATCCATAAATGTTTTAAAACATTCTTTTGGTTTCTTAATATAACAAGAACTTTTTTCTTTATCATCTAAAATTTTTCTTCCACCTAAACCATATCCCCATTTATTACAATCTCTTCTAACTTTTATTTTTAATAATATATATGGAATAATAATAATTATAAATATTATTAAATTTTGAATATATAATTTTCTTTTATGATTTGTGTAACAAAATTTAAAGATTTGATTTACAAATAAAAAAATTGGAGTAAATAATATATAACCTAATGTATTAAATGCTCCATGATCTTTTAAATCCATACCTTTAAAAAAAAGGAAATTTACAAAGTAAAATATTAAAATATATAATGTTGGTTTATATGAAATTATTTTATTTATTGATAATGAAATTATTATACTTGTAAAAAAAGTTGAAAAAATTAATAAAAAAGTTCTTTGAATAAAAAACTTTGATCCTAATGTTGTTAAACATTCTTGTTCTGGTTTATCACAACCTTTCAAACTTAAATAATAAAATATTAGTGAAATCAAAAATATTATTGGTAAATAAATTTTGGGTTTACAAATTTTATTTAATTTATTTTCTATTTTTGAAAAATATGAATTATTAATTGTTTCATTATCATTATTTAAAGAAGAATCAGATATATGAACAGGATGAAATTCATTTTGATTTGATAAATCTTCTATTTCAATATTACTTTTTTCTGAAGTCATGTTTATTTTAAATTTTTTTTTTATTTTAAATTTAAATAAATAAATTAAACAAAAAAAAAAAAAAAAGAAATTTTTAAATTAAAATTATTTGTGAAAAATAATATTAAATAATATATACTATATAAATTAAATTAAATAAATGTGTAAAAAATGTATTTAGAATACTAATTCCATAGGAAGGAATCTTCTACCAAAAGGATTATATACTTTTCTTGGTCTCATATCAAATAAACCATAATCATTAAATATATTATGAATAGGTAATCTTTGACTTAAAGTAATTTCAGGTAATAATTTTTTTTCATGAATTACTTTATTTTTACCATTTTTAGTTATTGTCTTTTTTCCTTTACCATCAACTAATTTTTCTTTAATTATTTCTTCTTCACCATTTTCATTTCTTAATATTTGTTTTGTTTCATCAATTCTATGACCATTTTTATATATTGTTGTTGAAATATATGATTTACTAAATTCTTTATATGGTTTTTTATTTTCTTTTTTAATTGGTTCTTCTGATTTAATTGGTGTTTTTTCACATAATTCAAAGAATTCTCTTATATTTGTTACTGGTATATCATCATATTTATTATGTTTCTTTTCACACATTTTAAAGAATTCATCTAAATTTGTTACTGGAATTCTTTTTTCTTCTTCAAATTTTTGTCTTATTGATAAATCTTTTAAGTGATTTGATAATCTTAAAGGAAATTCAAAGAAATCATCAAAGAAATTATTAAAAAGTGAATCAATAGTATTTTCTTTCTTTTCTTCATTTGATTCCTTCTTTTTGGAATCTGTATTAATTTCATTTTCATTAATTTTTTCTTCTGTTTTCATTAGCTTTCTAGTTTTTATTAATTAAAAATTGACATTTTTCATCTTATTTATACATATTTAATATTCTATGTATTATTAATAAATTAAATAGAATTTTAGTCTTTTTACAAATATTAAAATGAAATATTAAAAAATATTAAATAATATAAATCTTTATGGTTTATCTTTTAATTTGCCAACTTTTGAAGTAAAAAGAATTTTACTTTAAAGAAAATATTATTCATAGAATAAAAATTTTTTTAGTCTAGAAGGTTCCATTTTTTTTCTATTATTTTTAAATAATTAATTAATTAATTATTTATTAATTATTTAATTATTTAATTATTAATTAATTAATTAAATATAATTAATATATTTGTTTAAAAATATATAGATATAATAATAAGATATATATTACAATAAATTATGAAAAATAAAATATCTTTGAATAAAAAAAAATAAATAAAAAATAAGTAAAAAAAAATAGGATATATTAAAATAGTTAAAAATCGATATTCGGGGTTCGCCTTCGGTCACCCACAAGACTACTAACCGAACCTTAAGCCGCTTAACTTCGGAGG
>JAJMZS010003424.1:0-18165 GCA_023807205.1 Isotricha prostoma | reverse complement strand
GCTAATCCGGAAATGCTTTTACCTCCTGATGTTTGTTATGAAGATTATATTCTTGCTTTGAAAAAAATTAAAGCTACTGTTAATGAAAAGGATTTGGAAAAACAAGAAGAGTTTACTAGAGAATTTGGACAAGAAGGTTAATAAGGGGATTTTATTTTTTTTTTTTGATTTTGTTTTTTTTTAGAATTTTTGATATATTTTATTTTATAATAAATTTATTATTTTAATTTATGATTTTTTTTGTTGTTATTGATTTTTTGTTAATTTATATTAAATTATATTTACCTTTTTTTTTTTTGGTATATCGTTTTTAAAAAACTATAAAAAGATTCAAACAAAATCTTTTATATATATTTTTATCCCTTAATTCTTCTATAATTAGTTAAAATAAATTAATAATTTTTTAATTTATAATTAATAATTTAATATTAAAAAATTCATAGACTTAAAATAATTATTTTTATAATCATTTATAATTGATACATATTTAAATAAAAAAAATAATTTTTTATTAAATCTATGAATATTTAATTTATAAATTTAAAGAATATAAATTCAAAAATTATTCATTTATTTTATTTAATTATAGAAGTATTTAAAATATAAATATACATATTTGATTTAATTTAATTATTTATAATTTTAATTTTTCTTTATTTATATATTATGAAAACAAATACTTTTCCAAAAAAATATGAAGCTTCTTATGTTTTTATTTCAGATAATATTTACAGAATTTATTCTTTATTAACAACAGTCACAAATATTGAAAAATTAAATCAAAAAACACAATTACCATATTTATTTACTGATAAACCATATCCAATAAAATTTGATTATTCAATAGGAGAAATAACAACGGGTAAATATTCAATTTCATTTTCTTGGAATATAAACTCAAAAGAAATTCCAACTCCATTTATTTATTTTTTTAAATTAGTATCAAATACACTTGATAATTCAATTCTATTTAATTTTGAAGTAATAATAGTAAATCCAGAAAATATTCCTCAAGAAAAAATAAAAAAAGTAATGAATGGATGTAAAAAAATTTGTATAGAAATGATAAATAATATAGAAGTTTTTTTACAAGAAAATAATGAAAATATTTTTATTTTTGAATCTGATATTATAAAAGCTCCAAGAGAAAAAGTTTGGAATTGTATAATTAATTTAGGTGAATTATTTAAAAAAAATAAAATAATAAAAGAATTTTCATATGATGGTGATTTAGATAAAATTGGTACAATTATTACAATGAGTGTTATAAAAGGAGAAAAAATTGAAAAAGGATGTGCAAAAATTATTAAAATTGAAAATAATCCAAATAAAGAAAAATGGATTTTAGTTCTTTCTCCTTTAGAAGGAAAATATCAAGTACAAGAAATGGAATTTGTTTTATATAAATTAGAAGATAATAATACTTTTATATATATTATTCATAAATTTAAAGAAATGTTACCTCATGATATTATAAAAGAACTTGAGGTTAAAAAAAAATTTTTGTTTGATTTAATTAAAAATGAATTTGAAAATGAAAAAAAATAAAAATGAGTTAATTAATATTTGATTTCTAATAAAATTATTTGTTTATTTGTATTTATTTTTCAAACATTATGATATGGAATATTATTTTCTCTTAAAAAAATATATTTTTGTATTTAACTTGTTTTAATAAAACTTGAAATATTAAGTTTTTTAAATAAATTATTTATTGAAAAAAAATAATTTTTTTTTTAAAAAAAAATAAATTAAAAAAATCCATTTATTCAAAAATAATAAAACTCAATAAAAAATAATATAAATACTTGTTTAAAAAAATTAATTAAATTAATAATTTAAAAAAAATGTTAAGAACAATATCACAAAATTTAATAGAAAACAAACCAATTACAGAACCAGAGACATATTCTTTTTCATCTTTAATTCAAAACACTGATGCAAATTCCTTTTCCTCTTCAAGTGCCATAACATCAAAAATAAACAAAAGTCAAATTGAAGAAAAAAAAACATTAAGTTCACTTGATGAAGAAATTACTTCAGTTCCAAATCCAAATTTTAAATATTTACAATATGCTGAAAAAGAAATCCCAATATATGCAAATTTATATAAACTAATCATCACAAAGAATTATACTTTATATCAATATTCTCTTAATTTTTCTAATGAAGAAGAATTTTCACTTCCAACTTCTTTGAAAAAAAAAATTTTAGGTAAAATTAAATATGAAATTTTAAAAGATTATGGAAATTTTATTATTACTGGAGATTCACTTTATAGTATGAAAGAAGTTAATGAAGTTAAAGAAAAAATTTCTATTTATAATAAAGTTAATTATTCAATTATTATTAGACCAACTAAAGAATTTATTGAAATGAAAAGTGATATGAATTATATGCTTGATCAATATAATAAAGGAAGAACTGAAATAAAATCAATTTTTGAAATTATTATAAAAGAAATTTTAAGACATAATCCTTCATTAAAATATGTTATGAAATTATTTGGGAATAAAGATCAAGAAAAGACAATAAGAGCAAGTGAAGATTATAATACTATTACAATTATGCCTGGTTTTCTTACTAATGTTATGATTTTAAAAAGCGGGATTTATTTAAATGTTGATATTAAAACAAAAATACTTTCACAATATAATTGTTTACAATTAATTAATTCTTTTTTAAATAATCCTAATGGAAAAGTCACAAGAGAAGAAATTGAAGAAGTTAATAATTGGTTTAAAGATAAAACTATTGAAACAATTAATACTAATCAAAGATTTAAAGTTGAAAGAGTTAATTTTGATAAAAGAGCTAATTCAACTACTATAAATGTAAATAATAATTCAATGAATTATGTAAAATATTACAAAGATTTATATAATAGAAATATTTCACCATATTCTCCTTTATTAAATATTAGAACTAAAGGTAAAAATTCAGAAGGTATTTTATTTCCACCTGAATTATGTGTTGTAGTTGGATTAAATGAAGAAATGATTAATGATAGAATTTTAATTCAAAATATTACAAAAATAACAAAAATGAATCCTAATACTAAAATCGATAATATAAATGATATTATTAAATTAATAAATGAAAAAAAAGAAATTATAAAAAGAAAAAGAATAGGTAATGAAATTAAAGAAGAAAAATTAAAAAGTTCTTTCCAATTAAAAAATGAATATGGAATTGATATTATAAATACATCAAAAGAAACTCCATTTAAAGGAAGAGTTATAAATTTACCTTTATTCAAATCAAAAGATAATAAATTAATAAATAATATTTTTAAACCATTTCAATTAATAGAATCAAAAAAAATATGTTTTAAATGTTTATATCATAAAGAAAATACAGATTCAAAAAATAAATTATCAAAATTAATGAAAGAAGCAGCAAAAAGTTATAATATTAAATTTGGAAGATCAGAATTTCATACTATGATAAGTGAAGATCCAAGAGATTGGATGAAAGAAATATTAAAAGCAGAAAAATCAAAAAATTTTAATATAATTATTATATTAATTGATGAATATTTTCAAGGAAAAGGATTATATGATTCACTTAAATCATTTTGTCAAGAAGATCAAGGAATAATTTCTCAATTTATTTGTACAAGAAGTTTAGAAAAAAATGCAATGAGTGTTATTAGTAATATTTTAATTCAAATGAATTCTAAAATTGGAGGAGTTTCATATAAAGTTAATTTTGATTCTGATATTTTAAAAAGAGAATTAATGGTAATTGGAGTTGATTCATCTTCAAATTTTGTAAATGGAGAAAAATATCATTCAATATCATTTTGTGCTTCTTTAAATAATGATTTTTCAAAATATACAAATAAAAAAATTAATGTTCCTGATTATGAATATTTAAATACTAATTATCCAATTTCAAATTTTATTATTGAATCATTAGGAGAATATTTTAAACTTAATAATTCATTACCAAAAGGAATAATAATTTATAGACAAGGAATTGGAATTGGACAAAGAGAATATATTAAAGAAGAAGTTTTAAATATAGAAAATATTTTAAGTGGTAAAAGTGATATTCAATTTTTAGATGGATTAAATATTCAATACTATTATATTTTAGTTAATAAAAAAACAAGTTTAAAATTTTTTGAAGTTGAACATCCAAATAATAATAATAAAGCATTTGATAATGATTTTTATAATAATCCTGAAAGTGGTTTATTAGTTTGTGATAATATTATAAAAGGAAATGAATTTGAATTTTATATTCAACCTCAGAAAGTAACTCAAGGAACTGCAACTCCAACTAATTATTCTGTTCTTTATGGTAATATGAATTGTCCAAAAATTATTCCTAAATTAACTTTTGATTTATGTTTTATTTACTCTAATTGGAGAGGTCCTGTTAGAATTCCTGCTCCTTTAAAATATGCTGAAAAACTTGCTAAAGTTAAGTTTGGATTAAATGATAAGATTAAAAATAATCTTAGTTATATTTAATTAATTTGATATTTCTTTTTGATTTTAGTTTTTTTTAATGTTATTAAAAATTTAAATTTATTGTTTGATTTTTTTTTTTCATTTTAAATAAATTGTCATTCTTATTTAATTTTATAATTCTCTAAAAAATATTATAAATTATATATATTGTTATAAAATATAAGATATCCTCAAAAAAAAAAAAATTTATATCAATGCTTCTATTATGCCAAATAACCAATAAAAATTCTTCTTAAATATTAAAAAATAAAACTCAAATATAAAAAATTATTTAAAGTAATTTTTCAACGCATGCTTCAAGGTCCTTCATATCATCAGTAGGTTCAAATCTTGCAACAACCTTACCACTTTTATCAACAACAAATTTAGTAAAATTCCATTTAATATCTGGATTTTTATCATAATCAGGATCTGCTTTACTAAAATTTTCATGCATAAATTTACCTTTTTCTCCCTTAAAACCTTTAAATCCTTGTTGACTTTTTAAAAATTTAAATAAAGGTAATTCATTAGGTCCATTAACGTCACTTTTTTTAAATTGATCAAATTTAGTTTTATATTTTAATTGACAAAATTGATGAATTTCTTCATCAGTACCTGGTGCTTGATCTTTAAATTGATTACATGGAACATCAATTATTTCTAATCCTTTATCATGTAATTTTTCATATAATTTTTCAAGGTCTTCGTATTGAGGAGTAAATCCACATCCAGTTGCTGTATTTACTACTACTACTACTTTACCTTTGAATTTGCTTAAGGGAGTTTTTTCATTTTTTCTTGTTAAAAGTTCAAATGAGTAAAAGTCTGTCATTTTTTTTTATATATTTTTTGTACTTGTTTTATGCTATTTATATTTATTTTCACAAGTGAAGTTTTTAATTAATTTTAGGAGATTTTTTTTATTAGTTTATAAATAATATTATTAATATATTGTTTATTTTTTTTATTTATATTTAGTTTTTTTTTAATTTTATATTTATATATTTTTATTGCAATATATAATTAATTAAAAATTTTAAACAATTAAATATTATTATTATTATTATTATTATTATTAATATTTTTTTTCTTATCTAAACAACATTTCTTAACTTTATCATTTTTTTTATCATCTTTTTTTAATTTCTGATTTTCTCCTTCTTTTTCATTTTTGAGTTTAATTTCCAAATCAAATAATTTATCAATAATAGCAATAAAAACTTCATTAATATTAATATTTTCTTTAACAGAAGTTTCAAAAAAAGGAAAACCTTTTTCTTTAGCTAAATTATCTCCTTCTTCAAAATTAACTTGTCTTTTATCATCACAATCAGATTTATTACCAACTAAAACTATTCCAATTTTATTTATATCAATAGCTTCTTTTATTCCATTAATCCAATTATTAATACTATAAAAAGTTTTTTTTGATGTTAAATCATATATTAAAATAATTCCATCAGAACCTTTATATGTATTTTTTGTTATTGATAAAAATCTTTCTTGACCTGCTGTGTCCCAAATATCTAATTGGATTTTTCTATCTTTGTGATTTATAAATTTTTTTTTTGCATCTATTCCTATTGTTGATAATGTATCTTCATTATATTCTTCGTCACAAAATCTTTTTAACATTGATGTTTTTCCTACTTGGGTATTACCCAGTAGTAATATTTTATATTTTATCACTTTTTCATTATTTTTATCCATATTATTTTTTTTACTTTTTAATTTGTTTTTTTTTAAATTTTTTTTTTAGAAAAATAAAAGTTTAAATATTAAATTAAAATTTTAATTTTTTGTGCATTAAAATTGATAAAATTGTGTTTCTTTTATGTTTGAAATAAAAAGAATTTTTTTAATTTATTTTCAATTGTTTTATTATATTTTTTTTTAAACAATATTTTTAATGATGAGTTTTAAATATAATTTTTTTTAAATTAAATGTTTATTTTAAAAAAATATATAAAAAAAATATTTATATTATTTTTCTTTTAAATTAAGTTGTTTATTGAAATTCATTTTCATATCATTAATGAATTTTTTAAAATTTTCATAACTTATCTTTGTTTCTTTTGTTAAAAAATCTGATTTAAAAACTTTATCCTCTGGTAATAAATTAGAAGAAGAATAATTTACAATTTCTTTTATTTTAATAATTGAATTATTAATTGAATTATCAAGACTATGAAAATTTTCTAAATTTTTTTTTTCAAAATTTTCAATTGTTTCCAAATAACATAAAGATAATTTATTATTTCCTTGAATAATTCCTAATTTATTTTTTATTGTGTCAATTTTTTTATTTATTAAAATAAAATTATCTTCAAATTCTTTTTTACAATTCTGAATTTTATTTATTAATTTATTTAAATTGTCATATTTTTCTTTTATATTTGAAATATCAATTTGAATATATATTTTATTGATAATTTCACATTTGTTTATAAATGCATCATAATTTTTACCTAAAATATTAATATAATACATCCATAACAAATTAATTTGTTCTAATAAATTATTTTCAAATGATTCATCTTCTTTTTTAATTTCTTTTTCATCTAATTCAATATTCATTTCTTTCATTAATGTTGTATTAATAAATGTATTCACATCTAATGAATAATTAATTTTTTCTATTTCTCTTTCATCATAATTATTTTTAGATAATATATATTCTATATTATTTTTATTTTTTTCATTTTCATTTTCTATTTCAAAAATTTTTGTAGTAATTTTTTTTTCATCAAATATAACAATACAACATTCATTTTTTGTAAAAATCAAACAAAATTTATTTTTTTCCTTATTTGCCTCTTTTATAATTTTTTTAACAATTGATTGAAAATTTGTTACTTTAATATTATTAAAAGAATTCGAATTATATAATTGATTAATTGTATCTAAATAAGGAATCTTCAAACTAAAAAGTTCATTATTATATTTTAAAAAAATTTTATATCCATCAAAAGGAATTATTCTAAAAGATAAATTAGAACGTCCTAATTCTAAATCAATTCTTTCAATAATAAAATTATTTATTGATTTATTTTCAATTGTAGTAAAATTCATTTTTGTATTTGAATAAAATATATCATCAACAATTGTAATAATCTCAATTTTATTATCATTTCTAAATCTTAAAATTATTAAAGGTTTATTTTTTAAAATATATATTTGTTTATATTTCCTATCTAAATTTTGACTTTTTTCATCAATAAAATTTTGTTGAATTAATAAATTTCTAGGACTAATATTATTATTGAAATCATCTAAAATTGAATTAGTAACAAAATAAAAATTATCTTCATCACTTTTTTCTAAATTTAAACAATCTCTTAATTGACTAAAAATCTTATAAGATATAGATAATGAATTATCATTTTTAATTTTTAACAAAAGATTATTTTCAATACTAAAAATATCAGATTTTTGGATTTTAAATTCTTTTGGAAATATTGGACCATAAATTATTATTTCCCCATTTTCACATAAGAAAAAAATCATAAATATTTCAAAACCTTTTAATATTAATGGACAAAATTCAAAATCAACAAATTTATCTTTTATAATTATTTTATTCAATACTTCAATTTTGGTTTTTATATTTATATAACTAAATGAATTATCAAATAAGATTCCAATATGATTTGGGAACCAAGAAAATTTAATTGTTTTACAATTTTTTATTGGTGAAGAAAATTTAATATTTAAATTTGGTATTTTTTCTAAATCAAATATATTATATTCTTTTTCTGTTATAATACATAATTCATTTTCATTAAATGGATTTAGCAAAAAAGTGTCATCTGATAAAGAATCTAATTTAAGATTAAAATCAATTGGTTCTAATTTTATTGGATTTAATGTTATTACTAAACACAAAAGTGGAGATAAAAATTTCTTTTTTTCTTCTTCTTTTTCTTCTCTATAAAAAATATAAAATTTTTGATTGGAATAAATACAATTATTCTGAACAATTTTTTTATCTTTAAAAAATTTTTCTAATTCCTTATCTATTCCCTCCATAAATAAAAATTTAAATTTTTCTAATTAAAATAAATTACAAAAAAAAAATTAAATATATTTTTTCCCTGAAATTATTTTATATTTATAATTAACAGTACTGAATTAATAAAAATTAAAAAACAATAATAAAAAATGAAAAATAATTTATTTTACAAATCCCTTTGGATTAATTCATACATATTAATAATAATAATTCATTTATATGCATGTTTTTATCAAATTGAAAATATAAGATCATATACAAAAGTATTATTAATGCCTTTTCTACTTAAAATTTATAAAAATTCAACAACAGAAGAAAACAGAAGTAAATTAATTTGTATTGGATTATTTTTAGGTTTCATTGGAGATACACTTCTTATTTTTTCTGATTTACTTTTATTTTTAATATGTGGATTAATTAGTTTTCTTGCAGGTCATCTTTGTTATATTATTGAAATGATAAAAAGAATTAAAATGAAAAACTTTATCAAAAAATTTTGGATATTCATTTTACTTATTATTTTCATAAGTTTTAATATAATATGGCAATATATATATTATCTTAGAGATGGTTTAATTAGAGGAAAAATGATTGTCCCTGGATTATTATATTTACTTATTCTTGGTTTATTGAACTTATTTTCATTTTTTTACACAATTTGTTATTTCGAAAAAAGGAAATTATTATTAGTTTTAGGAACTTTATTATTTTGGGTCTCAGATTTTACTTTAGCAAGGAGTTTATTTTATGAAACTAATATTTATTATCCATTTATTGTAATGTCAACATATATTTCTGCTCAAACTCTTATTACTTATGGATTGTATAATAAAGAAGATTTTATTATAATATAAATTGTAAATTCCATTTATTATTTTTTGATTTTAAGATAATAATTATAAATAAAAATAATATAAATGGGGGTAATTTTATTTTTATTGGTTGAAATTTTTATATATATTTTTACGTTTATTCATAAACTCATAATAAATATTACATTTTTTTTCCTTTATTATATTATTAATATAATAATATATAAAGCATAAAATTAATTACAATTAACCCAAATAAAAAAAAATAAAAATAAAAAATAAAAATAAATTTATCTTAATTAAAGTCCAAAAAAAAAAAAAAATGGGTAAATTCAACCGTGGTGGTAAAGGTGGTCCAAAACCAAACTTTTCAAGTCGTTCTCAAAGAGGAGGTCGTCCTCGTACAGGATTAGGAGCAAAATCAAAGCAAAAAACAATAATAGAACCTCATCGTTTCCCAGGAGTATTCATAGCAAAAACACCTCAATACGATCTTCTCCTAACAAAAAACTTTTCTCCAGGTCAAACAGTATACGGAGAAAAAAAGATTCAAGTATCAGATGAATCATCCCAAGACACAAAAATAGAATATCGTGTATGGAATGCATTTCGTTCAAAATTAGGAGCAGCAATATTAAATGGAATAGAATCAATATACATGCAACCAGGTTCCAAAGTATTATATTTAGGAGCAGCATCAGGAACTACAATTTCTCATGTAAGTGACATTGTTGGTGAAAATGGTGTTGTTTATGGTATTGAAATATCACAAAGAAGTGGAAGAGATCTTATTAATATGGCAAAAATGAGAAATAATTTAATTCCTATTATTGAAGATGGGAGAAAACCTTATAGATATAGAATGATGGTTTCTATGGTTGATTGTATTTTCGCTGATGTTGCACAACCTGATCAAGCGAGAATTATTGGAATGAATGCTCAGTATTATTTAAAGAATGGAGGAGGATTTGTTTTTTCTATTAAAGCTACTTGTATTGATTCTACTGCGGAACCTGCTGTTGTTTTTGCTAATCAAATACAAGAATTAAAAAAAATGGGATTTAAAACTAAGGAACAAGTTACTTTGGAACCTTTTGAAAGAGATCATTGTGTTGTTACTGGAGTTTATAGAGCTAAGAAAAAGAAAGAATAAAATTTTTTTTTTTTTTGGAAAGCGGAGAGAGGATAAAATTAATTTAATTTATTTTTTTTTTTAGGAATTGTTTTTTTTTTTTTTAATTTTTTTTAAATTTAAAATTAATGGATTATGTAAATGGGAGGGAATATGGGAATGTGAGTAAAGATATTTTAATTCAACAATTAAAGAATCATATTATGGAAATGGAACAAAATGAAAAAATTTTTGAAAGATTAAATAATAAATTTACAGAAATGCAAGAAGAGTAAATTTATTTTTATATAAATTGCTCATTAGATTTGTTAATTTAAGTAATGAGAAAATTGCAATTGAAAAAGATTTAAAATCTCAAATTGAAAAAATAAAATATGAAAAAAATGAATTTGAAGTCAAATATAATGAAAAAGAATTGTTAAATAAAAAATTAATAGAAGATTATGCTAATTTAGAATTTATCATTCAAACAAAAGATAATAATATAAAAGAATTAAAAAACCAATTATTAGGATATAAAAAATTAAAAGATGATAAAATAAAATATGATAAATCAATATTAGAATTAAAAGGATTAAAAAAAGAAAATTTAAAAGAAATTGAATATTTAATTTCTCAAAATAAAACATTAAATAAACAATTAGATGAAAAAGAAAGAATAATTAATAAATTAGAAAATGAAAAAATTAAAATTACTCAAGAAATAAAATATGAAAAATCAGATAGAATAAATCATAAAGATGAGAAAATATTATATTATGAAAATCAATTAAGAGAAGCAAATCAAACAATAAATAAAATGAATGTTATGATTAAAGAATTAGAAAAACAAATTGAAGATTTACAAAAAGATATTAATATGCATAATAATAAAAAATTAAATGATGATTATATTCTTTTAAAAAATATTTTACAAAATAAAGATGAAGAAATTAAAAAATATATTAATAAAATAAATATTCTTAATGAAGAAAAAAATAAATTATTTGAAGATAATACAAAAATGTTTAATGAGATTTCAATATTACAAAATGAAATAAATAAAATTTCAAGAAATCAAATTTCAAAAAATTGCCTATCACAAGAAAAACAAAATGGAAGCGATAATGAAAGTTCTTTTTCAAGATTAGAATTTAATTCAAGAAATTTTTTAATGGATGATTTACAACAAAAAAAATTAAAGAAAGAATTAAAAATGAATAGTCCTGAAATTCATTTTAAGAAAAAATATAAATTAAATAATATTTTTAAACAAAATTCAAATGAATATATAAATACCTTTAGTATTGAATGTGGGATGCAATCAAGTAATTCTTTTAATAATAGTTAATAATTTTTTTCATTTCTTTATAATTAAAAATAATATAATGCTTCTATAAAAAGTTCTATTTTTAAATAGCTGAATACTATAATCAATCTATAATTAAATTAAATTAGTATATAAAGAATCATTATAGAATTATAACTTTTATAATTTTATCTAATTCAAAAAAAGTTCAAAATAAATAAAATTAAAAATGTCAATTTTCATATAATTTAATTTATTTATTAAAAACTCATAAATTTATGAATCTATTGAGATAAATAATGATAGTATATAAATAAAAAAATGAAATTATAATAAAAATTTCAATTATAATCATTTATTTTTTATTGAAATAAACAAAAATTTTTATTATCTAATCATTATAGATTTAAATATTATACTGATTTATTAAATATGAAAAATAAAAAATTATATTTATTATAATTTAATATATTAAAATATAATAAAAATTTATAATATAAAAAACATAAAGTAATGATGTAAACTAAAAAATAAATAAAAATAAAATCTCTAATAAAATATAAATCATAAAAAATAAATAATAAATAATCTTCAAAAACAAAAAAAAAAAAAAATGACAACAGAAAATAAAAACGAATTAAACTTAGGAACAAAATATAAAATGTATGTAAACCGAAAATTAGGAAACGGTGCATTTGGTGATGTATACCAAGGTCAAAATAAAAAAGATAAATCTTTAGTAGCAATTAAATTAGAAAAGAATAAAAATAAGCATTTTTCTCAATTAAATAATGAAGCATCTCTTTTAAAATATTTATCAGGTTGTGAAGGAATACCAAAAATATATCTTTACGCAAAATTCAATGAATATTCATTTTTAATAATGGATTTATTAGGACCATCATTAGAAAATATTTTAATAAAAAATAAAAATAATATTCCATTAAAAAAAGTAATAAATTACGGATTACAAATGATAGATAGAATTGAATATATTCATCAAAGACATATTATTCACAGAGATATCAAACCAGAAAATTTTTTAATTAAGAAAAATAAAGATAATAAAGAAATTTTATATTTAATTGATTTTGGTCTTGCAAAAAGATTTAGAGACCCAAAAACGGGTTTACATATTTCTTATAAAGATGGTAAATCATTAACTGGAACTGCAAGATTTGCTTCAATTTATACTCATTTAGGAATTGAACAAAGTAGAAGAGATGATTTAGAAGGAATGATTTATACTTTAATTTATTTAATTAAAGGAAGATTACCTTGGCAAGGTTTAAAAGCAAAATCAAAAGAAGAAAAATGTCAAAAAATAATGGAAAAAAAAATTGATATTCCTATTGAAGTTTTATGCAAAGGTTTACATAAAAATTTTGGTATTATTCTTCATTATTGTAGATCTTTATTATTTGATGAAAAACCAAATTATGATTTTATTAGAAAAAATTTAAAAGAAGCTTTAAATGAATTAAATCAAAATAAAAATGAATTATTTATTTCTTGTGAGAAAGAAATTTCACCTGATACAAGTAATAATAATAATGTTAGTACCACATTAGAAAAAAAAAGTGATGAATACCAAAAAGGTGATTATAAAGTTTTTGACCTTAAAGAACAAATCAATAATGTTAAGCTTTAAGGATTCAAATAATTAAAATTTGATTTTTTTCAATTTTAATTAATTAATTTTTTTATCATCTTTTGGTTTGTAAATAGATAATTATATTGCTAAAAAGAATTAATCATTTTTAGTTTTGTATATTAAATAGTTTGTATTGAATAAATTATATATATGTTTTAATGAATAAAAAAGTCTCAACTGGAAATTTTGGATGAAATAAAACATTAGGTTGTAAATAGAGAATTGAGTTGTTAATGGGAAGACTTAATGTTGTTTGTTATTTAGTATTTATATAGAAATAATAGTGAGTAATTTATAAATTTTTGTTAAATAGATTAATTTTTAAATTTTTATTTGAATCAGTTAATTATTAATTCTAAAAAACAACAATATTCAATATTGAATATTAGGGTAATGATAAACAATATTTAAATAGATAATTGATAGGATATTAAATTTTTTTGAAACAAATTTTGAATTAAATTAAATAACTAAATTCTATTTAATCATATTTATAATGTATATTTTTGGATAAAAATTTAAAAAAAATTTTTTTTTATTTTTTTAAAATTATCTGAAAAAATAGAACTAAAAAAAAAAAATGCTAAGAAGAAAAAGATTTCAAGGTAAACAATTTTCTTCATCTCCTTCTTCAAATACAAGTTCATTATCAAATAGTGAAATGACATCATTTCAAAATAATATATCAACAAATATAATAGTATATAAAAAATCAGAAAATGAATATTCACTAACAAATCCAAAAGAACAAATATATCAATATCATTATGTAAACCCAAACAAAAATGAATATCATCCAATTAATTATTCTCTATCATTTAAAAATAAAAACTTTGTAAGTAAATTCCGTTCTCATAATGAGAAAACATTTAGAAATGCAAAAAATATGAAAAATTTAAGTAAAGATATTATTGATTCTTTATCATATCAAATTTATAATGGATTAGAAAATGGACCTTCTATTTTACCTCATAAGAAATATTGTGATTATACTGGTTTTGAAACTAATTATACTGAATTAAATACTGGTATTAGATATTATAATGGAGAAATTTTTAGATTATTTCAAGATATGCCTCAACCTATTAAAGATCAATATCTTAATATTAGAAAGGCTTTGATTAGACTTAAATAAGTTATTATAATTATAATATATTAAAATTATTGTTTTGAAATTAAATTTTTTTTCAAAATTTTTTTAGTGGGTTTTAGATTTATTTAATCAGGTTATTTTTTGATAAAATAATTTTCAAGTTATCAAAATTAAGAATAGACAATTTTATAATTGATAATTTTTTTTTTTTATATTATGAAAATCATATATTATTTTTCCAATTTTATTTTTATTAATTTAAAAAAAAATTTAAATTATATTTATGATATTTCTAAAATAAATGAAAGTTTAAAAATTTAAATTAATTTTAGAAATATCTAAATCTAAAACCCGGTCAGTATCTAAATAATAAACTTAATAAAATAAAAAAAAATAATAAAACAATCATTCCAATCCAATTTTTCCCTTTAATTTCATGATATAAATAAAAAAATGATTTTCTAGAAACGTAAAATAATATAAATAAATAAAAACTAATAAAAAAAATAAAAAAATATAAATATTTATCATAAATCCTATATAAGATCTAAAATTAAAAATAATATAATATAAAAACTATTCATCATATAGATGAAAAGAAACCCTATAAAATCTACAAAACAATCACGGTTAGGTTCATACCAATCACCGATGTATGAATCTAGAATTCCAAAAGAAGAGAAAGACCTACAAAAATCTAAATTAAATGAAACTGAAGGTGAACAACTATCACCTCAAAGATTGCTTCGTGGAATAAAAAAAATCCGGAATAAAGGAATATTATCTCTCGGTGAACATGGAAATACAAATGTAGTAATTGATACTGATTCTGAACTTTCATACGATGATACTCAAAAGAAACCATCTGATGTTAAATTAAAGAAAGGAACAACAAAATTACTTGTGAGTAAAATGGAACAAAGCCAATTGGATTCTACAAAAAAAAGTTTGATGAACTTAAAAAGTCAAAGAAGAGAAAAGTTAAGTAATTTCATAGTTAAACCTGAAGAAAAGTATTATGATTCACCTGGAATGAATGTTTATGGAAGTGGAAATCTTTCTTTTAATAAAGATTATAATATAAGAATTCCTGGAAGCCTTTCTAGAAATAAGAAAAAGAAAGAACATGGTATATCTTCAAGTAGATTTGGTTATGGAAATGAAGGACAAGAACAAGATAATGAAGAATTAATATCACAAAGTTTCATTAATCCTCCAAGAGAAAGAAACATAAGACAAAGAAGAAATGAGCAACAAGGAAATTTAGAAATTTTTGTGTCACCTGATGTTAAAATTACAACAAATATTAAAACACCTAATTTAAGTTACATTAATTCACCATCATATAATTATATTTCTGGAAATCAAAATATTAGACATTTAAATCTTCAAGGAACACCAACTTATGATAAAAATAAATATTATTATGGATCAAGTGAAGGACAACAAGCAACAACAGGAGGAAATATACCATCATCTGGTTCAAATAATCAAATAGCTACAAATAATTTTCTTTATACAGTATCTTCCATTATGGATAATGAAGGTACACCACTTTCTACTTATAAACCTATTAATTATAGTTTATCACCTAAGTCACCTTCTGGAGGAAAAGTTGATTTAAATTTAAATCCTTATCAAGAAGATTTGAGGAAGAAGTATTATGCTATTTATAAAAATAAAATTGCTCAAATTATTTTGATTCAAAGAGCTTATAGAGAACATTTAGATTTAATTAATTATAAATTGGAAAAAATTCAATC
The DNA here is from genome assembly GCA_023807205.1 of Isotricha prostoma. Classification (NCBI taxonomy): domain Eukaryota; phylum Ciliophora; class Litostomatea; order Vestibuliferida; family Isotrichidae; genus Isotricha; species Isotricha prostoma. The sequence goes on along the minus strand of JAJMZS010003424.1, from coordinate 1,948 downwards.
ACTTTGGAGAGGTTATTGGTTAAGGAAAGTTATTTATGTTAGATTACTTATGTTTTATAAAGGACAATGTTTAATTGATCATCTTTTGAATTTTTATTCTATGATTGCTAAAAGACATTTTAAACATTTTTGTTATAAAATTTCATTTAGAAAAAATAAGAATATTTCATATAAATTTTTAAGTGATCAAATGGACTTAATTGGTAAAATGAAAATGTTAAATTTGACTGGACAAACTATAAAAAAGAATGTTTTTGAAAAAAAGTCTTTGAAGATTGAAAAGGGCACTACATTAACTTTTGAAGGATTAATTGATAAATATTCTAGAAGATCTGCAAGAATAAGTAAAGCAATTCAAGAAAGTGAAAAGAAATTTGAAAAATTATATTATGATTTATTGAAAAAATATGAAGAAATTAAAGAAATGACACATCAATTTGATATGAAAAAGATAAAAATGGCAAAAAAGAATATTGTTTTTGAAATATTATCAAGTGAAGAAGAATATAAAAATAAATATATGAAACAAGCTTTTTATTTAAAAGAATCTAAAATAAATAAAGATAAAAGTAAAGAAGAAGAAGAATTAAATGAAGGTGAAATGTTATTCCCAGAAGATAAACAAAGTAACAAAACAATAAGTGATATTCAGCAGGAAGATATTCAAACTCGAGGAAGACGGTATATTAGATCAACTGAAGAAGTAAAGTCAAAAGAAAGTGAAGAGTATAGACCAACTCAAAGAAGATATAGAAGATATGGTAGAGAAGAAGATGATAATGTAAGTGTTAAAACAAAAGATTCTAAATTATCAGTTCCAAAAAAATTATTTGATAATATTCAAATAGACTTTTCATTTAAGAATATTAATATTGTTACTAAAAAGAGGAAAAAATTTAATGTTGTTAGAAATTTAGATAAATTTACAATTAAAGGAAATATGAAATCACAATCTATGGCTACACCAAAAAGAGGAAGAATTCAAATTAGAAGTGAAAGCAAATTTATGATTAAAGGAAAAGAATCAACTGATAGTAGAAGAAGTTCAAGATTTTCTATATTGAAAAGAGGAAGAATTCAAATTAGAAGTGAAAGTAAATTTATGATTAAAGGTAAAGAAAGTAAATTTAAATTAGAAACTCCAAAGAAAGTTAAAAATGTTATTAGAAGTGAAAGTAGACTTACTATTAAAGGTAAAGAAAGTGATAGAAGAATTTCATTAATTTCTCCAAAAAGAGGAAGAATAGTTCCAAGAAATATTAATACATTTACTATAAAAGGAAAAGAACAAGAAAAATTAAGTACAAGAAAAAAAGGAAGAATTGTTCCAAGAACAGTAAATTCTATTACAATTGAGGGAAAAGAACGTAAACCTGTATTTATTCCAAAAAAAGTTAAAAATGTTGTAAGATCTGTAAGCTCAATAACTCTTCAAGGAAAAGAAAAAGAAAAAGTTTCAACTTTAAAAAGAAAAAGAATAGTACCAAGAAGTGTAAGTACGTTAACTATTGAAGGAATAGAACCTAAACCAAAGTTTTCAACTAAAAGAGGAAGAATAATACCAAAAAATGTCAATATGTTAACAATTGAAGGAATAGAACCTAAACCAAAATTCTCAACTAAAAGAGGAAGGATTGTACCAAGAACTGTTAATACAATAACTCTTGAAGGAAAAGAAAAAGAAAAAGTTCCAACTCCAAGAGTAAAAAGAATAGTACCAAGAAGTATAAGTACTTTAACAATAGAAGGAATAGAACCTAAACCTAAGTTTTCAACTAAAAGAGGAAGAATAATACCAAAAAATGTCAATATGTTAACAATTGAAGGAATAGAACCTAAACCAAAATTCTCAACTAAAAGAGGAAGGATTGTACCAAGAACTGTTAATACAATAACTCTTGAAGGAAAAGAAAAAGAAAAAGTTCCAACTCCAAGAGTAAAAAGAATA
>JAJMZS010003423.1:0-18173 GCA_023807205.1 Isotricha prostoma | reverse complement strand
CTCTTTTTATATATTATATTTAATAATCATGTAAAAAGTCCTTATTAATGATAATATAAATGATGAATTTTATAAATAATTGAATAAAAATATTTTTCATTTTTAAAATTAATGATTTTATTTTTTTTATTATTTATCATAAGATTTCCGAATAATTTTTAATGTTTTAAAATCTTTTAAGTCATATTATTCTTATTTTCAATTAAATATATAATCTTTTTCATTTGTTTTAATTTTCTTATAATATAATTAGTCATTCTCCAATACTTGATAAATTCATTAAGATGATTCAATTTAATAATTAAATAAGATTAAGGCAATAAAATTTAATAAAATAATTTATTCTTTTTCAAAATAAATATGAATTAATTTAATCAATTTCTAGAATTCTTTTTATATAATTAAAAATTTAATAAATATTTTTTAAATATAATGCTTCATAACTCATTTATTTAAATTTTTTTTTTAATATATTAATAAATATAAAATTTTAATAATAAATTAATGAAATTTTTAAAAATTCAATAATTGATTTTACCAATTAAAATTTTTAAACTCTACTTTAAAGGATTTTTAATTTTAGCAATAAAAAGTAATTGATAATGACTTTTTAAAGAAGTATTTCTAATTAAAAATATAAAAGGTCTATTAACTTTCATTTCAACTTCATTTAATTTCATAGGTGCACTTCCTAAATTAGAAATAGAAGTAACAGCAGCAGCTTCAGTACCAATTTCATCAATTTTTAAATAAGTTTTATGTAAAATAGAATCAATATACAAATTTTTAGAATTTGAAATTCCTTTAAAATTTGCTTTTGTATTTGAAAAAGCATTTATCATTCCTAATTTTTGCATTATTGAATTTATTTTATTTGAATATTCCAATTTAAATTTTGGTAAATATAAACTAACTTTTGAATTAATTAAATTACCAAAAATAACATTTAATTTTTTATCAGTTAAATTTGATATATATTTATTAATATCAACATTTTTTTTTGGTAAAATAATAATTGCTGACATTGAATCTTTTTTATAAGGTAAATTTACAGCTTGAATATCTTTATTTTCATAATAAGGAAATTTTGTATTTGTAAACATCATATCAACTGATATTTTTTTATTTGAAGTAATATAAAAATAATCTTTTTTAGTTGATGATTTTGTAAAAGGATGACTCCACTGATTTTTAAAATAAACAGCATTTAAAATTAAAAAATCAATATTTGATATACTATTAATAATATTTTTTATTTTATTATTTGTTTTCTCTGATACCCATTTATTAACTTGATCTACACTTTTAAGTTTATCTATATATGAATTAAATGATTTTGCTTTTGATATAAAAGTTTGTTTTGGTGCAGTTTTTGTTAAAATTGCATTTGCCATTTGTATACTTTTCATTTTTGATAATATTTTTAATATTTTTTCATTATCTAAATTTAATTGAGTTATATCTGTATTATTTAAAGCTTTTATTATTTGAGTTCTTGTTGTTTTTAATGCTCCATTTCCTGCTAAAGATAATGCTTGGAATATACTTATTGGAGATATTATTATATTTTTATCTTTTGATGTTAAAGAATTTAATTTTTTGAAAAAGTTTATTTGAAATGAACATAAAGTAAAGGAAAAAAGAAATGAAATTAATATTCGTTTCATTTTTTTTATTAAAATTATTAGTTATTTATAATAGTTTAATTAAAATTTATAAATTTTATTTTCACAAAAATTATATTATTTTAAAAAATTACATAACATTTTAATAATTCCATATGTTTTAATTAATGATATATATTAATTTATAGTAATCTGGATAATTATTTGATAAAATTTAAAACAGATATATAAATTTATGTTTATTTTAAAAAAAAAGAAAACAATTAAAAAATAAAATAATACAATAATTGAATTATATTAAAAAAATTTATTTATGTTTCAAATATCCTCATTTATAAATTGATTAGAAATTACAGATAATTTTTCTATTAATCCATCTATTTGGTTTATCTTTTCATTTGTCTTTTTTGTTTGCATATCAAAAGCCACGTATATTTCTTCTTGATTATTATTAATAAATGATAATTCATTTTTAAAAAGTATAATTTTTTGTTCAAAGTCGTAATCAATTGAACTTTCAAGAAATGAAATTGCATTTAATAATTGCTCTTTATATGGCATTTTAAAATAAAAATATAACCAATCTAATATTGCATTGGATGATGGTTTTAATAATTTTGAAGATGAGATAAATTTAATCAAATAATTAATTACAACTTCACCAAATTGTTCTGTCGTTGATTTTTTTTTAAAAATATTAAAAATTTTGTGTGTGTCAAATTCTATTTGAGCATTATTACATTCTTTAATTAAATCTTTTATTAAATAATTTAGATTATATTTTTGGAATGCTAAATTATTAATTATTGTATTTTTAAAATATTCATTTATAATTTTTTCATTATCATTGTTAAATTTTTTTAATTGTTCATCAATATTATTTTTTATATTTTCTAATGATGAATGTATTTTTTGTTTAATATCAGAAAATAGTGTTTGAAGATTATTTTTTATTGCAATTAAATGCTTAATTGAATTTAAATTATTTATCTTTTTTTCATGTTCAGATTCTATTTCTTTTCTTTTATTTTCTAAAATATTATTTTCAATATAAGAAAATATATTTAAACTTTCAATAAATTGTTTTATATATTGATTATTTAAATATTCATTAGATAATAAAATTTGTTGAGATAATTTTGAAAAAAAGTCTTCACAAAAAGATTCCTGATAAAATTTAATTGTTTTAATATTTAAATGTACTTGTTTTAATAAATTTGAAATTTCCTTTATTAATGATTCATCTGAATTTTCTAATTTTTGTTTCATTTCTTTCATCAAAGAGCAAATTATTTGTTTAATTTCAGAATAAAAATATTCATCATCTTCCGGATTTTTTTCAATTTCAACTGAACAATTATTGATTTTTATTTTAATTTGCTTAAGACAATATTTAGGAAAGTTTTTTTCTTTTAATGGATTATAATATGAAGAAATATTTAATTGATTAAGAAAATCTTTTTGATATGTTTTAAATAAATCTTGAATTTTAAAAAATAAATTCCATATTTCTAAATATTCTTGATATGATTTAGCATCAAAAATTGCAGTATTAATTTTTTTATAATTATAATTATTATTTGAAGGAAATAAAAGATGATAAAATTCCTTTTGAATATTTTCAATATTTATTTCTTCTTCATTTGATTCTCTACAAATATTATCAACAAATAAACAACTATCTAAAAAATTATTTTCATATTCAAAATTTTTATTTTTTAAATTGTTATTCCATTCATTAATTTCTTTTAATTTTGTATTTTTTAAAATATTTAATGTATTTTCATTTTCTATTGTATTAATTTCTCCTCCTTTAGTAATAAAAATCATCGATGAACTTATATTAAATAATTCATCATAAAAATCATTTCCATCAACAGTAAAAATATTCTTATTTATAATATCTATTCCAGGTAAATCAATAAAAGCAATTTTATTTTTCATTTCTTTATCAAATTTATAATCATCTAAAAATTGAATTGGAGTTTTAACAATATAAATATTTTTATTTTTTTCTTTACTATATTCATAATTTAAAGAAATTAAATATTGTCTAACTTGATTTATACCTTTTCCAATTGGGATTTTTTTTGTTGAAAAATTAAAAAAACTATATTCAGATTTTAATTCAATTTCATATAATTCAATATTTTTTGAATATTGTATAATTATTCCTCTAGTTGTAAATTTATTTATTGATTCAGGAAATAATTGATAACCAATAATACAATTTAGTAATTTTGATTTTCCTGATTTTGATTCTCCAATTATTGGAATATATATTATATCTTGATTTAATATTTCTACATAATTTAAAGTTTTTTCTATTTTATTTAAATTATTATCGTTATTAATTAAGAATTTATTATTCTTTATTTCTTTATAAATATCAATTAATTGATTTATTTCTTTTGAATATTGTTTTTCTCTTTTTTTTTCTTCTTTTATGATTTGATTTTCTATTAATTTTTCATTTGGAATAAAAGTATTAAAATAACATAATATTTGAAAAATATTTTCAGAGTATTCTGGATGAATTATTTTATAAATAAAACTTTTATAAAATGCTTTTAGGATTAAAATTTGATATCCATTTTCTTCATTGAAATTCACATTTTTATCAATTATAATATTTAATTCATTTTGGAAATCATTATAAACTTTCTTAATAATTTCAAAATCATTATTATTAAATTCAGAAGTTAATTCTTGAATATATTTTGTTTTATTTTTTTGATATTTTGTTAATTCTTTAAATAAATATTCAGTAAAGGACATTTCATATTTATTATAATTATTAATTTTGTTTTCACAATATTTATTATAAAAAAAACGAAAATAATTTTCATAATTATAATTCATTAACATTTCATTTTGAAATTCTTTACAATTTAAAGGTATAAAAATATTATAATTAATATTGAATTCAGATGAATCTAAATTATTAATATAAAATGCTTTACAATCTTGAATTGTTTTAGTTGGATTTGAAGATTTATCTATTTTATTTAATATAATTAATGAATTTTCAAAAGGAATTTCAAGTTTTCTTTTAATATATTTAATTAATTGAATATTTTGAGTAGAATCATAATTTTCAGTATTAAAAATAATAATTTGATTTGAAATTAGATTTTTAATATATTTAAAAATATCTTCATTATATTCTAATTCTTTATTTAATTTGTTTTTTTTAAATCTATTAATTCTAGAATGAGCAAACAATTTTTTATTTTTAAATGACTTTTTATCATCAATTATTTTTTCTTTTGAAATAAATTCATCCATTCCTGGTAAATCATAAAAATCATGAATTAATAAAAATTCTTTATTTTCAATATTTGTAATATTAGTTTCTAACATATAAAATAATGATTCATATTTTAAATCTTTTATTAAAGAATTATCTTTATTTATTTTTTCAATTTCTTCTTTTATTTTATCATTTCCAATTATTTCTAAACCATCTTTTAAAAAATAATATTTTTGATTTTCTTCTTTTAATTTCAAATGATAAAATTTTGGTTCATTTAATTTAGGATTATATCTTATAATACAAATAAAATTTGTAGAAATGTTATCATTTGATACTAAACAATTAATTCCTAATAATGAATATAAAAAAGATGTTTTCCCTGATGATTTTAGTCCTATTAAAACTATTCCTTTTCTTTCTTCAATATAATTTATTTTATCAATTTCATACTTACTATTTATTTTAAAACTTATTCTTCTATTTTTTTTAAAATTGTCTGTTAAATCAAAATCTTTTTTTATATTTGATAGGTTTGAAACTAAATTTATATTATCTGATGGTAATTTATTCAAACTTGAAGGGGAAGATTCATTAGATTGATTTTGTTTTAATATACAATTGTTTTTTTTTTCCTTTATCATTTTTTAAATACATTTACTTTTTTTTCTTTTTATAATCACTATAAACTTTTTTTTATAAATATAATTTTCAACTTTTTTTGAAACATTAATATTTAATAATAATTATATATTTTTAATATAATGATTTTTATTTAACAATTAATATAATTTAGATATTCAAAAATAAACAAAAAAACATATATAAAATTTTATAGCAATTTTGAAACAAATAATAAATGGAAAAATCTATAAAATATAATTAAAAAGATATAATATATATCTTTATATTTCATTATCTAATAAAAATTAAAATAAAATAAATTAAAATAAAAATTAAGAAATATTTAATTCATTTATTATAAAAAATAATCTCCAATATTATAACTTATAAAAAGCAAAAATGTTATTTAATTCTTTTTTTAATTTTTGATTTAATTTATTTGTTAGTATTTTCTTATAATTTTTTTTTATTTTTAATTATTGAAAAAAATATATAATATTGAAATTGATCAAAGATATATATATATATATATTTTAATGATTATCAATAATTAAAATAAAAATAATAATATTTAATTAAAATAAATGAATAAAAAGTGTTATAAAAAATCAATTATATATTCTTATAAAAATTTCCTTTTTATAAAATTTTTTTATAAAAGATAAACTATGCTAATATAAGTAGAATGAAAAACCAAACTTCCATAAATAAAAAAATTTATAAAAAAAAATTAAAAAAAATGGAAAAACGCAAAAATCCTTTAAAAACCTTTTTAAAAATAATAATCTTCCTTTTCCAAATAATCCCTTTAACAAAATGTCAACAAGCAACATCATACACAATATACCACACAGGAAAAACTTTTCCTCGTCCTCTTCTAATAGAAACATCTTCATCAACAAATCCAAGTAATCATGATGTATTAGCATTATCAGGTACAAGGAGTACAGATTCAGGAAGTGAAAATGCATTTTTATCAAGATACAATTCAAAAGGAGAAAAAATATCTTCAGACGAAAATGGAATTGATTTAAATTTCAAATATGAAGTAAATGCTTGTATTAGACAATTTTCTGATAATACTTATGTTGTTGCTTCTGGTGCTGGTGACTTAGATATTGTTTTATTTGATGATAATGGAAAAATTCAAGAAAGTAGATTTTCAACTACTTCAACTATTACTATTGAAGTTGTTTCTTATAAAATTGATATTTTCGTTACTCATGATAATAAGTTAATTGTTGGTTATTGTTCTGGAAAAGAAAATTGCCCTGAAGGGAATAAATATTGTAAACAAATTAGAATTCAGAAATATATTCTTGGAGATGAAAATTATTTTTCTCCTTATGGTACTTTATGGACACATAATTCTGATAATAGATATATTTCTTGTGTTGAAATGGGTGCAAGTTATGAATATAAAATTGCTTGTTTATATGTTTCTGGAGATTGCAAAGAACAAGTTACACTTTTTTCAAATGATTTGGTTAATGTTAAGCAAGATTGGTTAATGGAACAAGCTCCAGATTCATCGAGAAGTTGTCCTTTTGATAAAATTATTAAACTTTCTGATCAATATGCTGTTGCTACTTATCAAATTAAAAATACAATGAAATATTCTGTTATTAAAGTTTTTTCAGATACTGATTATAGTAGTGATGCAATGGAAGACTCTACTAAAAGATTTTATAAATTTGTACTATATCAACAAGAAGCACTTACAGGTTGTGTTGAAAATACAAATAGAGTTGATACTGCAAAATGGGATGAAACATCTTTTGTTTTTACTTGTGTTAATAATGATAATAGTAATGCTAATCATTTTATTAAAGTTAAAATTATATATATTAATGAATATGGAGAAAAAACTGGAGATAAATATTTTGAGTCAATTAATGGTTATGCTGATTATCCTTTTATTTCCAGATTCGGTTCTAGATTTATGTCAATTTTTTATCATTTTGAAAAAGATGAAAAAAGTGATAATGTTTTTGAAATTGTAGGTTATCCTGCTTGTTCTGATGTATCTGTTAGTGACATTTTTATTAATAGTCATACAGATGAATTTTCACTTGAACCTTATGTAACAAAAGGAACTGGAGAATTAGCATTTTCAGGAGTGAGTGATAGTGAAAATATTCATATTTACTTTCCAGAAGCGTATTCAAGTGGTGAAATGAAACTTTCAACTGGAGAACCAATAATTGCAGGAGGTTCACAAACTTATGATTCAAAAAATAAGTTATTTGTTTATTATTCTGATTTCGTTTATACGAAAGTTAATATTAAATTTCAACCTGTAAGAGGTGGATTATATGGAAGATATTGTTGGATTAGTTTTGAAGTTAAAGATTGTTATTTAGGATGTTTTACTTGTCAAGAATCTAGTAATAATCCTAATAAGCAAAAATGTATTTCTTGTGCAGAAGTTAATTATTACTATCAAAAAGGAGATATATTTTCTGATGATCATACAATGAATTGTTTAAATGAAGCTGATTCTGAAGGTTATTATAAAGACGGATCAGGAATTTATAGAGAATGTAATGTAACATGTAAAACATGTGTAGAACCAGGAACAAGTACAAATGCTAATTGTCTGACTTGTAAAGATGGTTTTTTAAAATTAGAAGTAGAATCAAGGGTAGATGACAAAACAAATTGTTATCAATATCCAAGTAGTGGTAAAAGCTGTCCTGAAGGTTACTTTTATACTTATGAAGAAGATCCTGATGATAGTAATATTAAAATAAATGAAAAATGTGGGAAATGTTATAATAAATGTAGTGCTTGTGAAAAATATGGAGTTGAGGAAAAAATGAATTGTGAGAAATGTATTACTAATTATTATTTTAAATCTGATGATTCTAATCATAATTGTTATACTGGGGAACAAATTTCATATTTTATAGATGATTCTAGTGATGTAAATGGGAAAATTTATAAACCATGTGATCCTGCTTGTAAATCATGTAATGGAGCTAAAATAACTACCACTCCGACTTCTACAAATTGTATTGAATGTAATTATGAAAATAATTATTATCCAGTTGATGATGACAGAACAAATTGTCTTCAACCATTAACAGGTACTAGTGATTCTTCTCCAATTGAAAATTATTATCTTAATAAACCTACTTTATCAGATAAATCAACATATTCATGGAAGAAATGTTTTAGAACTTGTAAATATTGTACTCAAAGTCCTCCTGAAGGTGATAATGAAAATCATTATTGTATTGAATTTAAATGTATAACTGGAACTTATCCTTCTTTTGATAAAAGAACAAATTGTTATGAAGAAGATATAAAAGATAAAGGATATTATTTAGGTAAAACTCCTTCTGTAATTGAAGATCCTAGTGAAACTAATCCTGAAAAAGATATTTATCTTAAATGTTTTAGTTCTTGTAAGAAATGTTCTAGAGGAGGAGATAATAATTTAAATAATTGTGAGGAATGTATAGATAATTATTATCCTAAAGAAAATATTGAAGGAAGTTGTGCATTAGATCCACCAACATATTATTTATCTGATAATGTGTATAAAAAATGTTATCACACTTGTCAAACTTGTGATTCAGCTGGAACTGAATCAGATAATAAATGTTTATCTTGTATTGAAGGTGTTACTAATATAATTCCAATGGGTAGTTATTATAATTGTATTCAAAATTGTCCTGTAGGCTTTTATTTCCCTAAAGACTCACCTACTGAAACTAGTTGTAAAGAATGTGATGCACATAAAGAATTCGTTGAAGATGTTATATATTGTATTAATTGTAATAATTATGGTAAATATCATATCATTAATGAACATAATTGTATTGATGCTTCTGATGTTGATGATCCAAATGGTGATAAAATTAATTATTATAAAGAAAATGATGGTTATGGAACAATTACACCATGTGACACTTCTTGTAGAACTTGTTCAAATGCACCAGGTACAAAAATAAATGATGATGGTATATTAATTGAAACTAAAAATTGCCTTTCTTGTGATAATACTCATTATCTCCTTGATGGAAATTGTCTGGATGATTGTGAAGAATGGTATGTTAAAAAAGACAATAAATGTATAAATTGTAAAAAAGAGAAAGATGATCATGATAGAGAAATGTATAAATATAAATCATCAACTATTGAACAATGTGTGACTCTTGAAGAAATTCCAGATAATCCAAGAGTAATTGATTCAAATTTTAATTATGTGGATGATTCATCATGTATAGATCCTTGTGAAACATGTCTTGATTCAGATAATACAAAATGTCTAACATGTATATCTGGTTATTATGCTCAATATGATACATTAAATAATGAATTTGTAACATGCTTAGAAACATGTGGTCAATATTTAGTAAAAGATGTAGATAATAGAATATGTATAAATTGTAAAGAGAGAGTAGATAATTTAAAATACTTTTTTGATAGATCATTATATGAATTAGACCCAATTTGCGTAGATAAATCTAATCCAGATTATTCAGAATATTTTGAAAGTACTGATCCAAATAAAAACCCATTTGGTGTATTAGAAAAATGTCACAATAATTGTAAAACATGTTCTCAAGGAAGTGAAATAATAGATGGTAATTTAAATATGAATTGTGACACATGTAAAACTCAATATTATCTTGATATTCCCCCAAGTAAAAATTGTGTGAGTGAATGTGAAGAATATTTAGGAATAGATGATAGTAATCCAAACAATAAATTATGTATAAATTGTAAAGAAAAAAGACTTTTAGGAATGACCTTATATAAATATATAGGAAATAATGGTTTATATAAAAGTGATTATTGTATAACAAGAAAACCAGAAGGAACTTACATTGATAATTCTGATTATAACACATTAAAAGATTGTGATATCTCATGTAAAACATGTGAAAATTCTCCAACTTCATGTATTGAATGTTCAGAAGGTTACACATTTAAAAATAGAAATCAAAATATATGTATAAGAACATGTTCAACTAATTATTGGTATCTTGATGATGATGGTAATTATAAATGTATAGATAATTGTAATGATATAGAAAATGAAAATAGACCATATCACGGAGGTAAACAATGTGTAGAAGAATGTACAGATGAAAAATGTGATTATTGTAAAATTAACTCAGCATATTTATTATATGATAATTTATGTAAATTTCGATGTCCAAAAGGATATACAATTGATGAAAGTAGAACAAAATGTATAGAATATATTGAAAGAGATGATAAATGTGTAATTAAAATGTATCCATCACGTCATAGTACAACAATATCAAATTTAAAATTATTTGCAATGGAATGGATTGAAGAATATATATTTCAATATAATACTTCATTAACTAAACATGTTGATATTCTCCCTGCACATAATATGACAATGCAATTATGGAAAGATGATGAATGTGAATTGGAATCATCTTTAAAATATCATATTTCATTTGTGAATATGTCTGAATGTAGAAAAATATTACAAGAGAAATATACTCTTCAAAAAAATGAAATTTTATTTGTTAAATTTGATATTAATAGAACTTCAATGATGAATCAAATTCATTATAATGCATATAATGCAATAACAAAAGCAAAATTAAATTTAAGTTATTGTAAAAGTGATATAATAGAATATTCATTAAAAGAAAGTCATGCTAATTATAATTTAGTAAAAAAAATTTATGAAAAATTAGGAGCTGATTTATTTAATTCAAGTGATGATTTTTTTAATGATAATTGTTATCATTTTGATGATGAAGGAAAAGATGTTACTTTAGAAGAAAGAAGATTATATTATTTTCAAAATATTTCTTTATGTGAAAAAGAATGTGAATATTTAGGAACAAATTATACTATAGGTACTTTAAAATGTTATTGTAAAAATTCACTTCCTACTTTAGAAGAAGCTTCTGAATTAACTGAACCAAGTTTAAATGAAGGTAATTTTAAAAGTAATATTGATAAAAGTAATCTTGGTTTGTTTAAATGTTATAATTTAGTTTTTAATAAAGATTATTTTGTTAAAAATAAAGGTGGATTTATTCTTTTAATTTTAACTGGTATTCAAATTCCACTTTTATTAACTTTTACTTATTTTTCTGGATTTAAGCCAATTTATTCTTTTTTAAATCAATTTACTTATTTATTAAATCCACCAAAAAAAAATAATAATTTTTTTATTGATAATAGTGATAATCAAAATAATAATTCAAATAATTACGAAATATTAAATTCAAATCATATAAATAAAACAAGTACAGAACGTACTTTAAAACAAATAAGTAATAAATATTCAAATTCAAATGAAAAAGAAACGAATTTAAGTAATGCAAATCATTTTTTTAATAATTCAAGAAATGAGAATGAAAAAATAAAAATGAAAACTACTAATTCAATTCATCTTCAAAATTCAGATAATTCATTTAAAGTTCAAAGTACAATTAAAATTTTTAAAAGTGAAAACAATGAAGAAAAAGATATTGATGTAAATCAATTTAATGATGATGAAAAAGATGAATTAGATTTAATGAATGCTATGAAATTTGATGATAGAAACTTTTTATATATGTTGATAAGAATTTTAAAAAAAAAAATATTATTTTTATTTCCTTTTACTTATATTTCTGTATTTGAACCTTTTTCTCTTAAATTTTTAGTATTTATATTTATTATTGGCTCTTTATTTTTCTTTAATGCTATTTTTTATAAAAAAATATATGTTCAAAAAAGATTTTATGAACAAAATTCAAATTTTGGAATTGATTATTTTGTTAAAAAAGAAATTGTTGTTTCAATTTATAGTGCACTTATTAGTTTTGTTATTCAAGAATTATTACATATTTTATTATCAATTAAAAAACAATTTGTAATGTGTATTAGAAATATTAAAAATAAAGATCAATTTTTATTAAAAATTAAAAATATTATAAGTTGCTATAAAAAGAAAATTATAATTTTTATTATTATTGATTTAATTGGAATGTTTACATTTTGGTATTTTTGTTCTTCTTTTTATTCAATGTATCTTAAAACTAGTAATGCTTGGTTTTATTCTCTTATTTTTTCTTTCTTATTCATTATTATAATTCAATCTGTATATTCATTTATAGTCTGTTGTTTAAGGTTTATTGGAATATTATGTGGTGTTAATTTATTATATAAATTAAGTCAAATTTTAATATAATTTATAAATTGAATCAAATTTGAGTTTTTATATATAAATTTAATTTTAAAAATCTAATTTTTTTTTTGAAAAAATTAAAAAAAATGTTTTTTTTATTTTGAAGTTATTTTTAATTATAATTTATATAAAAAATTATATGTAATTAAAATAAAAAATATTTAAAACTCAAAAAATAAATTAACAAAAAATTTAATATTTTAAAATAATGAAAATAATAATCTTATTATCAATAATACTAACTTTAATAAAAACTTGTTATAACCAATGTAATGATCTTATAAAAATAATAAAAAAACCAGAAATTGAAATTTCAAATTATATTACCAAAAACATAAATAATTTTATAAAAGACTCAAAATCATGTATAAATATTTTAATATCAAATGGAAAATTATCATCATTAGATAATTACTTAAATAATCTTCAATTATATAATATAAAATTTACATCAGATTTATCAAACTCAATAAATATATTTAAAAAAAAACTTTTAGAAATAAATACAAAATTTAAATATAGTGAAAAAGACTATCAAATAATCTCACCTGCCTTTAAATGGGCACAAAATTTAAATGAAATATTTATTGAAATAAAATTTTCTCATAGATTTGATTCTCCAGGATGCATAGAAATAAAAAATTTAAAAGTTTCAATATTAAAAAATACTGTTAATTTAATTGGATATTGTGTTATTGGTGATATACCAATTAAAATTAACTTTAAAATAGAAACTTTATATGATATTGATTATCAAAATTCTAATCATGGATTTTTTGGTCTTGTTGGAAGATATCAATTTACTTTAAAGAAAAAAATTAGTAATAAATATTGGGAAAAATTATTAAGTAAAAATAATCCTGTTTTTACTAATATGGGAATTTGGTTTGAAATGAAAGAAAAATATGAAAGTGAAATAAAAAAATTTGAAGATGAAAAAGATGATCAAGAATTTAAAGAAGAATATGAAAGAATTCAAAAAAAAGCTGAAATGAAAAGAGAAAGAAAACAAAAGAAAAAAATGGAAAAAGAAAGAAAAAAATTAGCAAAAAAAAGAAAAGAGTTGTTTATGAAATATTATAATTTGGTTTTAGAATATAAATATGTTTTAATTGGAATATTTTTGGTATTCTTATTTTTATGTTTTAAAAAAAAGTTTAATTCAATATAGTTAAGATAATAAATTTTTTTTGTTCTTAAATTAAATTGAAATTTAGATAATTTTTATTTTTTTTATATGATTATCAATCTAAAGAAAATTTTTGTAAAAATAAAATTTTTAACATTTGATAAAATAAGTTTTTCACATTTTAAATATTAAAATTTTATAATTTATATTTATTATGAAAAAATGGTTTTATTGTTTAAAACTTTTTTATTATATATAATAAATAATATATTATTTAAATGTATAAAATTGATTATTTTTAAAACATTTAGACAAAAAAAAATTATTTTAAAAATGAAAAAAAATATTTAAATATCTTAAATAAATTATATATTTTTTTTGTTTATTAGTTAGTTTTTATTTGCTTAATTATTCATAAATTTAAAAAGTTTAGAAATAAAGAATTAAATGAACTAAAAGGAAATAAAGGAAGTGAATTAATTAAATGATAATGTCAGTAATATTAACTTTGATAATGATAATGCTAAAATTCAAAGTAGTAATAAGAAAGATATTAATAATCTTGAAACTATTCCTATTCAAATTGAAAATAAAAAATAAAAGATCTTTGAAAAAAAAGTTTTTTTTGCTTTAATTTTATTTTATTTTTGAAAATTAATATTTAATTAATTATATTGATTTTTATGTGATATAAATTTTTTTTAATTCATTTTTTCAAAATTAATTAATGAAGTTTAAATTAATAATTTTGTTCATATATAATGAAGCTTTATGCTATAAATTATTAATTATTATTTATGGTTATATTTGTTTTAAACAAAAAATTTACAATGAAAAAATAATTTTATATCTTAAAGAAACCAATTAAAATAGATATTTTTATTTTTAAACATAAAAAAATTGCTTTAATATTTCTATAAGTCAAATAGTAATGAAAGTTTATTTATTCATATATAAAAAACTTCAATATTTTTGAAGAGAGCAGAGATAATAAAACATTACATAAAATGAATGGACTGAAGAACAAAATTAAATTTGAATAAATTAATTAAAAGAAATTAAAAATAAAATTTTTATATTTATAAAAAGAATTTAATAAATTCCAATATTAAATATTATCTTACTTTTAAAAATAAATTTTATTTAAAAATATTATTAATTGTTTTTTCGATATTAAGAATAAAAAAGAATGAAATAAATTTAAAAAATTGTTATTATAATAATTAATTTTCTCTATTTTAAAACTACATATTAACTATTTAAAAAGTTTTTATTTCATTATAAAACCAAATAAATTTAAATTAAACAATTCTTAAACAATTTATTTTTTCACACTTAATTATGAAAAGTTCTCCATATTTGATATTTATTAATATTTATTATCTTATTTTATTTTTAATTAATTATTATTATTTTATTTTATTTTGAATAACTTTATAAAAAATAAAATTAATTTCCTATCTTAATTGCAATAATAAATTAATTCTTTATTTTTCTATGCCATTAAAAAAAATATTTTTATAATAAATATTAACAAAAAATCCTTGAACTAATTATTTACTACTCTTTAAATATAAAAATTTAGTATTATAAAAAAAAAAACACCAAAACTATTTTATTATTTATATCTTAGGAAAATATAAAAATTATCAATTTAAAGATTTTTTTTCTTTATAAATCATTAAATAAAAAAAATATTATTTGTATTATAAAATCTTCATATAATTATAAATATAAAAATAATTATTATATTTATTAATAGTTTTTTTTATTTATTACAATTTTTCAAATCATCTTTTTTTTTCAATAGAAAGAAAAAATAGCAAATAAAAAATAATGATGCAACCTTATTTCAAAAAAATAACAAATAGATTCATTTCTGTTTTCAAATTCCAAAAAATAAAAAATCTTTTTAAATAAATTTATAATTCTAAAAATAAAATCTATTTTTAAATATTTAAAAGATAATAAATCATAAAATTATAAAAACCTCTCATAACAAAAAAATTATTTTAAAAAAAAAAAAAAATGTGTTGTTGTTGTGGAGCTTCCCCTAATCAATCTCACTTAGCATTAACAATAAACTCAGGAATATTATTTGCGTTATTTTTAATAATGTCATGTGTAATGGTTTCATCAACTAATGATTACAAAATAGTAAAAGCATTTATTGAATCTCATGAATCATCAAATTCAGGTAATAACATTTATTCAATTACTGAATCTTTGCCAAATAATTATAAAGATTTTGATGCATCAACATATGAGAAATATGCTAATACTTTAACAATAAGTGCAACTTCTAATTCTTTAAGATATGCAAAATGGTTTAAAAATTTAAAAAAAATTGAAATGGGAATAATAATTCCTAGATTAATAGTCATGACTTTAATATTTGGTTGTTTAATATTTCAATGTATATTAGAAAATAAGAAAACTTTACCTATAAATGGTCCTTTATATAATATTTTCCTTGCAGTTTATATTGTTCATATTGTATTTCATATTGTTTTTTCTATTTTATCAATTGTTTTAGGAATTGCTGAACTTTTAGCATTATTACAATATGGTTTATTATTATTATCTAATGCTAAAATTAGTGGTCCTATATTAAAAAGAGCTGCTACTCAAATTGCTTTTACTGGATTTTTTTTTGTTTATGAATTAGTTTTTATTTGCTTAATTGCTCCTATTTTGGGAATGTTTAGAAGGAAAGAATTAGTTGGACAAGGATTTGATCCTTATAAAAAAGGAGCTTCTAATTCTGCCACTAGTAGAGAACTTAATGATGCACCTCAAAATGTCATTAAGAAAATTAATGAATGAATAATTTTATTTATTTAAACTTGATTAATATTCTATTTTTAACTAAAAAATATATTTATTTTTATTTTTATATTTTTTATAGATTTTTAACTTATTTTTTAGTTTTTAAAGATTGTTTAAGATTTATTATAATATTTTTTGTTTTTAGTTTGTTTGTTCTTTTTGAAATAATTAATACGATTATTGATTAATTTAACATTTATAACATTTTTTTTTAATCATTAAATATTAAAATGAAAATTTAATATAAAATAATAATTGTTTTAAAAGATTTTAAATATGAATAAAAGAGATTTGAAATTTTGAGCATTTAAAATTAAATAATAACACGGAAAACAAAAGATGTTTAATTATTTTTTGAAGAATTTTAATTTACATAAATAAAAAGTATTTCGTTATTTGAATATTTTGAGAATTAAAAAAATTATTTATTTCATTAATAAAAATAAAAATAAAATTTAAAATAAAATGTATTATTTATGTAATAAATATAATAATTAATATTAAATTTTATGTCAGAAGAATCATCAAATCTTGATTTATTTAATTGTTTCAATTCAACAAACTTTTTTGGACAAAACTATGATATTGATATAAGTGAAGATTTTAAAGATAATTTAAATATAATAAAAACAATAAATAAAATTGATGATAAAGAAAATTTATTATTGCAAAAGAAAAGAAAAGCTGAAAGTGCAAAAAGAGCTCGTCAAAGAAGAAAATTGATATTTAATACATTAATAAAAGAAAATAAAAAATTAAAAGAAGACATTGAAAATATTAAGAAAAAACTTCATCTTTGTTTATGTCAAGAATGTAAAAAAAAAATGAATTTCCCAACTAATACTTTTAAAATATCCCAAAATACTTTTAAAAAGAAATGTTTATTTACAATTACTTCAATTATAACTTTATTTTATATAATTTTTTCTTTTTTAAATTTTACAAATTTAACATTTTCAATAATTAAATATAGTAAAAATAAATTTAGAAAATTATTGAATTATCCTAGTTTTAGTTTTTCAGAAAAAGATTTTAAAAATATTAATTTAACATCAGATGGAATGTATATAACATTAGGAGATTATTATTCAATTATTAATAAAAAAAAGAACTTTTTAGACAATGAAGACAATATTTATTATTTTTTTAATAAAGGAATAAAATTAATAAATGAAAATGAATTAGATATAAATCAAACAATTGACAATTGTAAAAATTGCTTAATTCAATTAGAAAAAAATCAATTAAATTTTGATGAAAATAATAGATTGATCTTTAGTCTTTTCATCAAACCAAATAAATTAATTCGTCAAAAATTGGAAATTAATTATGAAAATAATGAAAATAATATAACTATTTTTAAAATTCAATGTTTAGGACTTGGATATTCGACTCATAAATTATTTATAAATAAAACTAAAAGTTAAAATTTGAATTTATATAATTAATAATAAAAAATTGTGATATTAATAATTATATATATAAAATATATTAATGAAAAGAGTTATTTATAAAAATTTCTTTAATATATTTATA
>JAJMZS010003422.1:0-18180 GCA_023807205.1 Isotricha prostoma | reverse complement strand
ATATATGTTATAAAAAGAAATTTAAAATTTAATTTTAATTTTTATATTTATTATTTTAAAATTATCATTTAATTCAAACCAAAATTTTCTCCTAATATAATAATATAATTAATCTTTTTATTGACTATACATTAACTTTTATTTATCAATTCAACAAGAGATTAAAATTTTATAATTTATGCCAAAAAATATTTACATAATAAAAAATAAATAAAATATTAAAGTTTTTATAATTTAATCAATAAACTTTATAATTATAATTTTATAAAATAAAAAATAAATTAAATCAAATTATTATTTTAATATGATTGATATGAGATGGATGTGGCAATCACTTTTATATTGTGATATAATTATTTCTTTCTTCATAATATTTAAAAAATTTAAATTTATTTTTCCATAATTTTAATTCATTATAATATTTTGTTAATTTTCATTTTAATTAATTATATTATTAAAATATTTAAGATTTCATTTTTTTGATATTTTTTTATTAAAAAAATCATAAAAATAAATGTATTTTATATTATATAAATAAAAAATAAAAAACTATATAATGACAGAAAGAAAAAGAATAAAAAATTTAAAAGTAGCAAAAATTCTCACAGAATTTGTGTTAACAAAATATGGAGAAATCTCAGGAAGACAATTACAAAATGAAATATTTCAAATGGAAAAAAATGAAGAAGATATATTAATAGAAGAAATATCAAAAAAAATAACAAACCATTTACCAAATCAAAAAAAAAAAAATAATAATATAAAAGAAGAAAGACGAAATTCAATATTATTTGATAGAAACGATTCAAAATTAAAAACAATAAGAAACGTAGATGCAATTCATTTAACTTTATTAAAATTTAAAGGATTAAAAAGATATATGAGTTATCAAGGTTTATGTTCACAAGACATAAGAAATTTTTCATGTTACATAAAACATAAATTTTATGAAAAAGGAGCTTATATAGTAAGACAATATGATAAAAGTGATGCTTTATATGGAATTATTAATGGATGTATTGAAGTAAGAGAACTTGAAACAATTGAAAAGACTAAAGATATTTTTTTAAGTATTGCTAATGATAATGGAGAAGATGATGAAGAAATGGAAAAAATATATAAAAAAATACCTTATGATTATTTTTTATCTGATATTGAAAGTGATGTAGATAATGACAATGAAGAAAATGATAATAAAGATAATAAAAGTGATAATGAAAATAATAAAAATAATAAAATTTATGAAAATGATGAAAATGATGATGATGATTATTTAATAAATCTTAATAAATTAAAAAGAAGATATAAAAAAAAATTAAAAACAGTACAATATACAAATCCATTAAAACAAAAATTTAATTTAGATTTCTCAAATCCAGAAAATAATTTTAAAAATTTGTTAAAAAAAAAACGTAATAGTATAATAAAAAAAGTAGCAATAGAAGAACATCAAACACCAATAGATAAATTAGAAGGTCAAATATTAGAATATTTTAAATTAGAATTTGAAGAAAAAAGAGTAACTTTAAAAAAAGGAATGTGTTTTGGTGAATGGGGAATAGTATATAATATTCCAAGAACAACATCAATTTATTGTCCAGTTGATACAAATATTTTTTATTTAGAAAAAAAATATTTTAATAAAATATTATTATCAAAATTTTTAGAAAGTGATTTCAAAAAAGTACAATTTATATTAGATAGAATTCCAATATTTAAAAAAGATTTAAAAATAAGAAATTTATTAACAAAAATTCCACCTGAATTTTTTGAAAAAAATCATATTGTTTATACACCTTTTGATGAAGCTAATACAATTTATTTAGTTTATAAAGGAGAATGTATTATTGGTGAATTACCATTTTATGTTAATAATAAAAAAGAATATTTAAATAAATTTGATCAAATTAAAACTCTTTCTTTTTTAGATGAAGGCGGAATTGCAGGATTAGAATCAAGTCAAGGATTTAAGAATTATAAACATTGTTTAATTATTAAAAAAGAATTTACTATTTTATTAAAATTAAATGTTGAATATTTAAATAAAATTTATCTTGATTTTGGTGAAAGTATACAGTCTTTATATAATAAACAAAATCATCGAATTGAAGAATTTAAAAGTGAAAGTAATTTAAATAAAAAAAGAATTAAAATTAGAGCTCAAATTTTAAATGAATTAGAATTTCAAAAAGAATTAGATAAACCTATTAAAATTAAAAAAGATAATTTATTAAAGTTAAATAAAAGTATTTTTAATAATGAAAAATTCCATTCTTTATCTCATAGAAGTCATTTAAATAATAAATATCATTTTCCTTTGTTAAATAAATCAAAGAATGACAGTAATTCTATAATAGTAAAAGAATCTTCAAAATTTAATTCTTTTCTCACTCAATATAATCATTTTCCAAATAAAAATTATTTAAAAAAAAGAATTGATAGAAATAAAAATTTGTTTAATATAAAAGCACATAAATTATTTTTAAGAATACCAAAATCTTATTACCAAGATAATTCTGTTGAAAATAATGAAAAAAATAATAGTTATTTTAAAAGAAAAAAAGTAACTCCAAATGATATAATATCAGAATTAAAATTACCTAAAAAACTACATTTAAATAATTACTTTGGTAAAAATCAAAGTAATACTGGACATTATAATATAACTTTTATTAGTAATTTAGTCTAATTTATGAATAAATTTTTTTATTAATTAATATAAAAAATTTTCTATAATTAAGCATAATTGAATTATAATAAATGAATTAGGATAATTTTTAAAATTATTTATTTAAATTTAATTATAATTAATTTATTATAAGATTAAAAAAATAAAAATAAATTTCTTGATTATATTTTCCAAAATTTAATATAACTTAAATTAAAAAAATAAAAAAAAAAAATTTAAATGAGTAATAAAAAACAATTTGGAAGCAAATCACGTCGTTTAAGAGAAGCTCAAGAATTTTTAGAAAAAATACAATATAAAGAAGAAACAGATGAAATATATACATTAATATCAAAAAAAAAGAAAGAAATAGATGTAGAAAAAGGAGAAATAGCAAATTTATTTATAATGTCAAATGGAAGACAAGCATTATTAAAACAATATATAGATTACATAAATAAAAAAATGTATGAAACTGATATTCAAATAGATCCAAATATAGAAAAATTAGGAGAAGAAATATTACAAATGATAACAATTTTACAAATGAAAATGCAAATGGCAATAAATTATACAAAAAAAGAAATGGAACAAGAAATTCAAAAAGAATTTGAAGAAATTGAAAGAAAACAACAAGAAGAAATGGCAAAAAAAGTTGAAGAAGGAAATAAAATAATTATGCAAATGAATAATTCTAAAAGTGAATTAGATCAAATTAAAATTCGATTTGAAGAAACTAATGTTTATTTAAAGAAATTAAAAGCTATTAATGAATATATGAAAATTAATTCTGATAATGCAAAAAGTGATAATGAGAATTTAATTAAAAAATTAAAAGAATTAAAAGATGAAAATGAAAAAATAAAAAAAGAATATTTTGAAATGGAAAATAAAAAAGATTCTAATAAAAATTTATCTAATGAAGAAGAAGAAAATAAAGATAATAATTTATTTTTAAATTTACATCAAAATAACGAACAACAAATTTATACTCCTAAAAATATTATTAAAATATTAAAAGATAGTATTAAAAGTCTTCATAATGAAAGTAATGAAGTTTATCAAAAAATAAATGAACAAAAAAAAGAAAAAAATGAAGCTCAACAATTATTACAAAAATGTATTGATGATTTAAATGTTGAACTAAATAATATTAAAAAAGTTCTTCCTAAAATAAATGAAATTGAATATGTACAAAATGCAAAAAAAGATGAATTAGAAAAAAAATTAAAACTTTTAACTTTTGCTTATGATAATGCTTTTCATAATGTTAGAAATAAACAATTAACTATTAAAAAAAGACCTATTTTTAAATAAAAAAAGTATTTATTTAATTTTTTTATAAAATATTATATTTTTTGAAATTTAATTATTCTTGGATTTAATTATTTTTTTTTAAATAAAGTTAATTAAATATTTTACTTATAATAAAAAAGTCATTCTTCAAAAATTTAAAGTTTTTTCAAAATTTTAACAAAAAAGAAAAAATATTTAAAATTAATAAACTATAAATAATATTTTCTAAAAAAGAGAAAGAAATATAAAAAAAACTAAAAAATAAAATAAGAAAAATATCCTTTATAAAAATAAAGATAGGTAAAAAAATTAAAAAACATATAAAAAAATGGAAGAACCAATAAAAATATCTCTTCAAATTTCAGCAAAAACATGGCTAAAAGATACACATGGATTATTTGATTATGAAATAATAGATAAAATTAATCAAAATAATTTAATAGTAACAGGTTCAGGTAGTTTAATAAGAGAAAACGATGAAGTAAAAAATAAATCAAATTACGAAATGTTATTAAATAAAAATAATATTAAAATAAGAGAACTTTGTAAATATAATTTTGATAAAAATGAAAATTGTTATTATATTGAAAATTCTATAGAAAGAAATTTAGAATGTACAGAAGAAAATATTACTAAATTAGAAAATAAATTATGGTTTGTTATCCAATCAATAGATAAAAATATTCCAGAACAAATTAATAATTATGAAAATTGTTATGAATGTTCAATTGGTGATATTATTAAATTAGGTAGAGTAAAATATATTATTACTGAAACTAGA
Organism: Isotricha prostoma; assembly: GCA_023807205.1. NCBI lineage: Eukaryota > Ciliophora > Litostomatea > Vestibuliferida > Isotrichidae > Isotricha > Isotricha prostoma. The sequence goes on along the minus strand of JAJMZS010003422.1, from coordinate 13,435 downwards.
ATTAATGGAATTACTAAATCAATTAAAGATTATAATGATTGTATTTTTAATATTATTCCTACTATTAAAGAAGATTTAGAAAATAAAAATCCAATTTGTAAAATTTGTCTTTGTGGTGAAAATGATGATGAAAATGATATTTTTATTCATTTATGTAAATGTTCTGGTTCAATTGAAAAAATTCATTTATCTTGTTTAAAAAGTTGGATGAGAACAAAATTAGAAAGATCTAATAAAAAAACAAATAATTTTATTTTTAAAAGATTTAATTGTGAAATTTGTAATCAACCTTACCCTTTAAATTTTAAATATAAAGATAAAATTTATTCACTTTTAGATTTAAAAATACCTTCAATTAATTCAAATTATATTATTTTAGAAAGTTTAAATCAATTAAAAGATAAAAATAATATTAAAAATATTCAATTAATTCAATTAAAAGAAGGTAGTAAAGTTTCTATTGGAAGAAGTATTGAAAGTGATATTAGAGTTATTGATATAAGTGTTAGTAGAAATCATGGATTTCTTTCTTTAAGAAATGGTAAAATTTATTTATTTGATTCCAAAAGTAAATTTGGTACTCTTGTTTTATTAAAAGATAAAATTTATCTTAAAAATAATTTGTCTTTTTTGAATCTTCAAATTGGAAGAACATTTATTAAAATTAATGAAATTAAAAGTGATAAGATTAAAAATAAAGATTTTAAAAAAATTTTTATATGTAATTCTAATACACAAAGTAGTGTTAGTGATGAAGAAACTGAAAAAAAGAAAAATATTACTAAAACCTTATTTATAGTTAAAAAATATGAAAAAAATGAAAGAAATGAAGAAAATGAAGAAAATGAAAATAAGAATTCATAATCATTATTTTATTATAAATAATAATTGAATCTTTTATTAATTTATAAATATAAAAATCTTGTATTGATTTTTTAAATAAATAAAAAAATATTTTATTTTATTTTTAATAAAAAATAGTTAAAACTGTCTTACTTAATAATACATTCAATTTTATAAATAAATTATAATTTATATACTTTAATTACCATTTTATTGATTAATGTGTAAGTACATATTGCCAAGTGACTATATTATCTGCATTGTTTGAATTAAAAAATTTTCCATAATATTGTATATTTTCTTTAATTGGAAAAATTATTTCAAAATCTGTAATTGAAGCTCTTAATTTTTCTTCTTGAAAATCTCTTAATATTCCATTAACAAAATATTCATTATCATATTCATAGCCTTTATAAAATAAATTATTCTTATCAAATTTATTATATATTTTAGATTTCAATTCACCTAAATTAAACTTATTTATTTTCCTAATATTAATATTATAATTAATATTATCATTATTTTTATTATTATTATTTTTATTATCATTATTATTTTTATTATCATTATTTTTTTTATTATTATTATTACTATTATTACTATTATCATTATCATTATTATTAATATAATTAATATTATTATTACTATCATTATTATTATTATTAAAATTATGATTAATTCTTCTTAAATTGATTTTATTTAAAGTATAAACATCATCTTTAAAATGATGATCATAAAATTTAATTCCAATAATATTAAAAATATCACTTACTAAATTAGTTTTAATAATTTTATCAAGTTGAGAGCCACAAGTCATAGAAGGTCCTACATTAACTTCCATTAACCAAGTATTAAATTTTTTATCAACTAAAATATCAAAACCATATAATTCAAATAAACTATTTTTTTTACTTAAAGCAATATCAGCAGTAATATCTTCAATAGAACTTATAATAGTTTTAACAACAATATCTTTAACTTTAATCATTATATTATTATAAATATTACCTTGATTATTTTTTTCAAAATAATTTTTATATTGTGAAAAAGACCATTTAGAATAATTTTGATAATTTTCATTATTATTATTATTATTATTATTTACATTATATCTTGTTATATTTTGTTTATTAATTGAATAATTAGTTAAATGAATAAAAACATTATCATAATCACCTTTAATATAATCTTCAGTAGCAAATCTAACTAAACCTTCTTTATAAATATAAATTTTTAAAGGATGTAAAGATGATATTAAAACATAGACTCTTAAATCATATTTTTTATTATTTATTAAATGTGGTTTTGAAATATATTTACTAATTAAATAATTTTTACCATGTCTAATTAAACTTTTTTTTAATAAGTGTTTAAATTCACTTTTATCTGATAAAATTCTAATTCCTCTTCCTCTACTTGAACCAACTGGTTTGACTATAAATTTTATTTTTGAATTTGTTAAATTTGGAATTATATTTTTATACTTTTCTAAAAAATCATTTCCATCTTCAGGTAAAATAAAAGTTTCAGGAACAAAATTATAATCTTCTTTAAATTGATTATGATATTTTTTATAATGTTTATACATATAATCTTTTCTTCCTAAAGCAAAAGTATATGGAAAATGATTATAATGTTGATTTTGATGTATTTCTCTTATTACTTGTTGCATATTATAAGTTGAATATAAATGCCAAATTATATTTGAGTTAATTGGTTTTTTTTTAAATTTTATATTTGCTCTTTCACATGTATCTATAAAACATTTTGGCATATTTCCAAAAGATAACATTCTTATTTTGTAATTATATGGTATTGTTATATTATGAATTAAAGAAAAATGTAAAAATTTTTTTTCAATTTGATGAATCGATAAATTTTGAATTAAATTTTCTGTTGAATTTCTTATTAAATTATTATTATTTGGATATTTTATTATTACATCAAATTCTTTGTTTTTTTGTAAAAATTTAGAATTTGGAATAAATAAATATAAATTTTTTGAAGTATAAAAATTATATACTGAACATATTTGTGGTGTTATGTCTTTTGGTGGTTTTATTTTTATTGTACAAACTGAACTTAAATAATTTTTAGGTCTTAAATTAAAAAATTGAGAATAAAAAGAAGAGTTTTGACTTTGATTAATATTATCAAATACATTAATATGTTTTTGATATAAAAGTTTTTCTGGTTTCATTATTGTTTTTTCATTAATATTATTTTCTTCATTATTATTTTCATTTCTATTTATTCTTCCTAATTCTAAAGAATTTACTCTTTTTTTTCCTCTAGAAGATGATGGATATACTACTTTATATTTTTTTCCATTTATTTTATTTGTTAATTTAAATTTATTAATATGAGGAAGACTATTACTTATTGTATTATATGTAGTTGATATTATTGAACTCATTGAAGAACTTGAACGGACATCCATTTATACAAATTAAACTTATTTTATTTAATAATAATTAATTAAAAAAAAGTTTTTATTTTGAGTTTATTGTTTAAATATTTTTAACTTCTATTAATAAATATTTTTTGGATTTAAATAAAATTCAATTTTTTAAATTAAATAATATTTATTTTTAGACTTATTCATTTGTTTCTTCGATTAAAGATAATTTATTTAAATCAGCAAGAGAAGTATTAACTTTAATTCCTTCAATATTAGGTAATAATAGAAAACATCCTGTTATAAAAGGGAAAATAAAAATTATAATTTCAACAAATCTTTCATTTTTAAAAAAAATATTAGTTCTTAAATAATAATTTATTGATAATAAAAATAAATCACTGATACAAACAATAATTTCACAAATAGAAATAATAATACTTTCTCCATAAGGATGACCTTCATCACAAATATAATCATAACTAATAATAATAAAAAGAACCATACATAATCCCATAATAAATTGAAAAAACATAACAAATACTGGAACATAATTAAAATTTTTATTCCTAATAACAAAAATAGAAAAAAATATTAAAAAATATGTAGCAATAGTTGTTAATAAAATAACTTTTATAAGAAAATCATAATTAGCAAATTTTTGAAAATAAAAATAAATTAACAAAATAAAACAAATAGATAAAATAAAAAAAAAACCAATTAAAAAACCAGGAGCTCTTAACATATTTTCTTGAGGGTCAACATGAGATAAAAAAATAAAAACATAACTTGAAATAATTAAAGAAATAGAAAAAATTTTTTGCCAATTTAGAATAAAACAAGGATAAATTTGATTTGAAATACTATCTTTATGTGTATATCTTTCATATTGTCTTTCAGATACAAATTTTTCTGGATAAGGATTTATTAAAAGACCTAAACAAGGAATAATTGAAGTAATTTTAATAATAGAACAAATTCTTTTAATTTTTCCCCATTCAACTGCTCTTTTATTATAAGTTAAAAAACTAATTCCAGCACCAAAAAAAATAAAAGTAATTGAAATAAATAAAATTAAATTTTTTTCTTGTCCAGAATGCCATAATTGACATATTTTTCCTATTGATTTAAAAAAAAGTGTCATTGCAATAATTGAAGTAAAAACAGAAAATTCAATTAAAATTCTATATCTAATTAAATATGAAAAATAAGAACTTATTATTTCAAGAACACAAGATAAAATTAAGGCAATTGAAACATCAATTTCAATTAAAAACATTGTTGGAAATGATAAAAATAAAATTGAAAATAAATGTAAAAGAGAATAATTATAATATCCAAGATGATCATTTGCATTTTGATGTAATTTTATTGAGAATATATCAAAAAAATGCCATCCGAATATTATACATAAAATTGATAATGGTATTGTTATAAAATATTTTTTTTGAGGTGGAGTTTGGTATATTGGAAGGTTTTTTGGAGTTGATTCTAATAATATTTCTTTGAATCCTTTATATTGAGTTGTTGATTCCATTTTTTTTTTTCTCTTTTTTAATTATTGATTTTTTGAATATTAATATTTATTTAAATTAATTATTATTTATTTTATTTTTTTTATTAAAATTATTATTTTTAATTTTTTTTAGATAATTGTTTTTTTAATTAATTCTAAATTATTTATATATAAGTAAATACTCATTTTTTGGACAAAATTAACATTACCTAATAAATTTATGATTTATTATTAATGTCAATTCAATATATACATTTATTTCTGATTGGAAAAAATAATCCTTGTATAAAAAATAAAATTCCATATTCTTAATGATATTTTTCATCTATTTTAGATAAATAAAAATCCATAATTCTCATTATATATAATATATTGAGTAAAAATCTTTAAATATATATAAAAAAAATTCTTACTTAATTATTTTAAATTGTTTAAAATACTCATTTATACAAATAAAATAAGGTATCTTTTCATAATAATAATATAACAAAAGATCTAATTTCTAGTTAGTTTTATATTGACAAAGAATTAACGTTTTACCAGTTTTAAAAATCATTTCATTTTTAATTAAAATTTTATTATTATTTATTAAAAGCCATATTCCATTTGTTGAAGGTTTAATTTTTTTTTCTTGAACTGAATAAAATCCATCATAAATATAAAATAAATTATTACTTTTATCATATAAAAAAGTAAATTGAACTCTACTTACTCCATCATCATTTGATATCATAACATCACAATTTTGACATCTTCCAATAAAAATAATATTTTTATTTAAATAATTAAATTCTCCTTTGTTTTCTCCATTATAATCAATAAAAATTAAATTTTTTTCTTCATTAATTAAAATATTTAAAAATGATTGTTTATTGAATAAAAAAATAAATTTTTCTTCTGGTTCAATTAAAATTTTATCATCTATTTTTAAAAAAATTCCACTTCCATCATTATAACCTTTTATATAATATTTCCCATCAAAATATTCAATATCAAATTGATGAGGTTGTATATTATTTTCTTGAATAATATAATCTACTTCTTCACTTTCATTAAAATGAGAACTTCTAAATGAACTTGAATTTTCTGATTGATTATTTAATTTTTCTATTTCTCCACCAAAAGAAAAAATTGCATGTGAAGGACAATCTTTTGTTATTTTAATATCATTTGCTTTATTTTGTAAAATATTTTGTTTTATTGATACTGTTTCATAATTTTGATTAAAATCTTTTGAAAATTTTAATATTAAAGTTTCATTTGAATTATTAAATAATGATGTTGAACAATTTGTTTTTGAATTTATTGAATTTGATTGTATGTTATTTTTTAATGAAAATAAACTTTTTAGTTTTATATTTGAAAAAGATTGATTTCCAAATATGCTTCCATTATCTAAAGTTTGGTTTGCATTTGTATTAATTATATCATTGTTTAATTCAATATTATTTCCTTTAATATTTCCTCCTATTATACATCCCATTTTTTTTATTTATATTTTTTATTTAGTTTTTTTTAATTATATTTTTGAAGACTTTTATAAAATTTATATATAAATAATAACGATTATATTTTTTATTTAATTTTCACTTTCTTTTGTTATTTTATTATATCAATATAAATATAGTGTGTTAAAAAAATTGTGAAACTTGAAAAAAAATAAATAATAAAAAAACAAAGAAATAAATAAAAATACAATAAATTATATTTTCCAATACATTTTCCACTCCAAGGACAATGATGATCATGTCCAATAATACATATATCACATATATTACAATGTGATATTTTTAATTTCTTTAAAAAAATAATATTACATTTTGTACATTTTTGATATCTTGAAAGTTGTTCTTTATCTTTTAATTTAAAATTTTTTGAATAATATTTAAAAGATGGAATTCCAGGATTAACTAAAAAAGTTGCTAAATATGTAAAAAGAAATAAAAGATAAGAAATAACTTCTATTATTTTTATTAGAAAAAAATTCTTTTTAAAACATGTTATTAATATAATAAAAAATAATAAACCAGTACTTCCAATAACAAAAATTGAATAAATATCTAAATTAAATTTATTTTATATATTATACAATTTGGTCCTATTGTTATTAATGGCCAATCTTTTATATAACAAAATGCATATGAATTTCCTAATTTTTTTGGTTTTTTAATATTATAATCATTCCCATATATTATATTTGAAATACTTGATTTTTTAAAAATATTTCTATTTGAAAAAAGATTTATTGAATTTTTTTCATTTGTTATATTTTGTTCATGTTCTGAAATTTCATTTATTGTTATTGATTCATTATCTTCTATCATTTTTTAAATTCTATAATTATATTATTAAAAAAAAAATTGAAACTCATTAACTTAGTTTTTAAATATTAAAATTCTTAAATTAAATAAATTAAATTTATTTTTAATTTTAAAGAGTGATTAACTCTTCTTCATTTTCATTAACCAAATTACTTTTTTTATTTTTATTATCCTTACTAGAATAATACTTTCTTAAAAGATAAATAATACATAAACAAATAAATAAATAAAAAGAAAAATATGATAAAAAGAAATTATAAACTTTATTTTTAACAACTTCAAATTGTTTAACTTCTTCAATATTAAAATAAATAATTAATTTTTTATATTCTATATCAAGATTAATAGCAAAATGTTTACATAACCCTCCATAAAAATTCCATTTATCTAAATCATCACCTTTATGAATATAAAATCTATTATTTTTAAAAAGATTTTCTCTTTTCACAAAAAATTTATAATTTCCAAATTCAAAAGTAAAATCAGGAATACTATTTTCTATTTCTTGAATTGTATATTTACTACATTCAATATGAGTTGGATTTTTTGTATTATCATTTGGATTTATAAATTCACATTGATGAAAATATTTTAATTCTAAAACATTTTTAAAATCAATCATAGAAGAAACAACTATTGAATGTTCATCTGAATTTAATACTAAATTTCCTTCATAATAATCTGAATGATTTCTAAAAAGTTTTCTATTTTCTGTTAATGGATCGTATAAGAAAATATTATTTATTTCAAAAGAATATTCTAAAGTATTTACATCTTGTATTAAATCTAAAACCATTTTTTCTTTATATTTTTTAGGTAATTTTGATTCTTTTAATCCTCCATAATATACTTTATTATCTAATATTCCAAAAGCATAATTTGATATTATATCTTCTTTTTTTAATTGATTAACTAAGATTGAAATTTCTCTAAAATAACGAAGTGGTTGATAATGAATATCATGAAGAGTAATTAATTTTAAGTATTCATTTGATTTTTTTAAATGAATATATGATGTATTTACAATATTGAAATCTTCATTTTCTTTTGGAAGAATATTTTTTATATTTTCTTTTTCATATTCAATTTCTATACTTTTACTTTGAGATGATATTATTATAAATAAAGTTGATATTATTATTATGGAAATTAATTTCATTGTTTTGTCTATCTGTTATAGATCCCCTTATTTTATAATTATTATTTTACAATTATTTTAAATGATTGTAAAATTATTTATTTGTTTTATTTATTTTTGAAATGAAGAAAAATGTTTAAATTTAGAATATTTTTATCTTTTATTTTGATTGATAAAATATTTTTTTTTAAATTTTTTTTTCATTTATTTATTTAATAATTTTTTTATTTTTATCCAATGGAAAAAAAGAAAGAATTGAAACAAGCAATTAAAGCAATTAGAATTTTTGTTAATATTGAACCATATAATATAAAATTAGCTGGTTTATTTAATGAAAATTTATCATTAAATATTTTTTTGAAATTTTCAATTGAAAAATTAAAAAAATTAAATATTAATTTTAAACCAGGAAGAGTTGAATTAAAACAAAATTTTGCAATTTTACTTCCTGAATATAAAATATCTGATTTTTTAAAGGATGGAGATGAAGTAATTGTTTATTCAGAAGAATATGGAATTAATCAAAGAACTCTTCCAGGAGATGATTATAGAACTTTATATAAAAATAAAATTAGCGGTTTATATGGCAATTTTATTGGAAAAAAAAAGAACAGAAATAATCAATTTAATAAAAATAACAAAAATATTAAAACTGAAAATAAAAGTGAAGAAAAAGAAGATAATGATAATAAAAGTAATGATAATAAAAATAATGAAAATGATAATTCTTCTGATAAAGAAAATAATGAAAATGATAATTCTCAAAAAAATAGTGAGTCAGACATAGATAATAATAATAATGATAATAAAAATAATAATAAAATTGATAATAAAAAAGAAAATAAAAATAAATTCGATTTTCAAGATAATAAAAAAAAAATAAAGGAAAAATCAAAAAATAAAAATAATAATATTAACAATAATAATAATAAAAATTTGAATCAAAGTAATCTCAAAAAAGATAAAAATAAAGAGAAAGAAGAAAAAAAAGAAATAAATAAAAAAAAAGAAGAAAAACAAAAAAAAATTAATTCCAACGAATTAAGAGCAAATAAATATTTAGATGACAATTCATCAAGTGATAACTCAAATAATTAAAAAATAATATAATAAATTATATAAAAACTAAAAATCAAAGCTTAAAATTAAATCTATTTAAAACTTAATTTCCAAAAAAAAATTAACTAAAATAAAAAATAAAAGTAAAAAAAATAATAAAATAATTAAAAAAAATGAATACTTCAGAAGACTTAGGAACAAGCATAATTTCAATTCGTTATAAAATAATATTCGTAGGTGATGTCGCAGTAGGAAAAACATCAATAATGACTCGTATAGTAACAAATGAATTTAAAGATAAATATGATGTAAAAATAAAAATATATATAATTCAAAATTAAAAATATATTTTTTTTATATTAAAAAAAATAGGCAACAATAGGAGTAGATTTCATATCAAAAACACTTGAATTTAGAGATAATACTTTAAAATTACAAATTTGGGATTCTGCAGGACAAGAAAGATATAAATCACTTATTCCTTCTTATGTAAGAGGTGCTGCTATAATATTTATTATTTATGATATTTCAAGAAAATCAACTTATTTAAATTTAAATAGTTGGATTCGTTTTATTAAAGAAACTGTAAGTGAAGAATCTATTTTAGTATTATGTGGAAATAAAAGTGATTTAAATAGGGAAGTTGAATATAATGAAGGGAAAGAAATTGCTGAAAAGGAAAATATGAAATTTTTTGAAGTTTCTGCTAAAAATTCTGATGGTATTGATGATATGTTTTATAATTGTATAATTAAATTACCTTTTTTTCAACAGTTTAATGAAGATGAAAAAAATTTGATTGAAGAATTGGAAAAAAATAATAAAAATAAAATAGTAAATCAATCTTTTTTAGATATTTTAAAAAATAATAATAATAGTAATAATATTCCTAATATGAATAAACCTGTTTTAAATGTTAATCAAAAGGAAAAAGAAAATATTGATGAGAATAATTATAAAGATTTTGTTGATGAAAATGGGGAAAAATGTAATTGTTAGTAATTAAAATTATTTATTTATTATTTTTAATATTATTTTGAAATAATGGAAAAAAAATAATTTTTAAAAATTTTTAATTTTTATATTATAATAAATAATTCTTGAGGATAACATTATAAAATATATAGAAATATATATAGTATTTAATAATAAGTAATATACAAATTCATTTCATTATTCAAATTTTTAATTTATAAATTTATTTATATGATAAAGTCATATACATTCATAAATTTTCTCCTTTTTTTCTTTTCATCTTCTGTCATCACATCATTAAAAGAATTTTCTTTTTCATTTTCTTTATTTTCAAAATTTGAAATTTGATTTAAAGTTTTTGTTTTTTTATCATTCTTATATCCTAATAAATCTCTCGTTAATTTTTCAATTTGCTGTAAATTATTTTCTCTTCTTTTACTTTTTATAATTATATCACTATTATCTAAATCAATTAATTCACTTTCTTCAGTTTTTTTAATTACTTTTTTTGAATTTGGTCTATTTTCGAGTTTTTTTTCTTTTAATTCTTTGTTAATTTCTTTATTTGAATTTTTCTTATTATTTTGATTTTCATTTTTTTTTATTTCTTTTAATTGATTTAATTTATTTTCCTTTGCTTTATTTTGAATTTCACTTTTTTTCAAATTCTCTTTTACTATTGAAACTGATTCTTCTGATAAAGTTAAAATATTATTTTCAGATTTTTTTTTTTCATGATTTAAATTTATAAATTTCATTGTTGTATTCATGCTATTTTTTTTTAAATTTAATAAATCATTTTCTTCTATATTATTTATTGTTTTTTTGTTATGATGTTCTTTTTTATTTTTATGTTCAATTTCGCAATTTTCTTCTTCATTAATTTTATTATTTTTAATTATTTTATATCTTTTTTTAGTATCATTAATTTCGCTTAAATTTTGTTTTTCAAAAGTAATATTATTAATTAAATTTGATTGATTAGATTTTTGAATTATAGGAGAATTATCAGTTCTTATAAATAAATTTTGTTTTTTTTTATCCCTTTCTGTAAAAGGATAATTTCTATCTTGTAATAAATCTTTTGAAGTAGAATCAAATAAAGAAGTAAAAGTATTTTTTATTTTTTTCATTGGTTTAAGATTCATTATTTCAAATTTATTATCAGATTCAATTTTATTATCTAATATATTATTAACAGTTTTATTAATTGGAGGTGTAATATCTCTATTAATATTATTTCTTGAATTAAAATTTTTAGTAATATTTTTATCCATTATTTTAGGTTTTACTTCAATATTCATTGATTGATTAATTTTATCATCTTCAATTTTAATTTTAATTTTATTTTTAATTGGACTTTCACTTGAATTTTTAATTTTTTTTTTATTTAAATTATTTGAATCTAAATTTAATTCAGGGAGATAATTTTTATTTGGAATTTTATTATCTATTATAGGAGACATTTGATTTGAATGAAATGGATTTGTATTAAAAGAAGGAAGTGAAAAGTTTTTATGTGTACCCATTTTTCCTTTTTTAAAAAGTTTTGAAGTTTTTGTTATTGAATTATTAAAATTTGTATCATTATAACTTGAATTTTGTGATTCAGTATAAAAATGAACTAATGTTTTTCCTCTATTAATATTTCTTTCAATTATAGGAAAATCATCAGTATATTTTCTTATTTTTTTTTTTGTTTTATTCATTGATTCATTTAATTCTGTATTTAAATAATCCATAGTATTATTTTCAAAATCACATGTAATGTTATTTTTTGATTTATTCGATATTAATTCAGAAAATGTTTTATCTAATAATGAAATTAATTTATCATAATTTTGTTCTTTTTGAATTTTATGATATTGAATTATTGCAAATTTAAATTTATCATTTATATTTTTTAAGAAATCAAGGATATTATTTTGAAAATTATGTTGTACTATAAAATATTTATAATTTGAAATATAATATTCTATTTCATTATGTACATTTTTTAATTCTTTATCATTTAATATATTTGGTTGTTGTTTGTCTTCAAATATTTCTATTAATTTATTGTAATTTTTAATATTATAAAATTGATTTAATTTTTCATTAATTTTAATAATGTTTTCATCAAATGATTTAATTTTTTTAATTATTTTATTAATTAAATTTTCAAATTGATTATCAAAATTAGAGATATCATTAAAAATCTTATGAAATGAAGAATTAAATTTAATAAATTTGTTTTTTAAGGATTTAAAATATTTATCATTTGAATTGGTATCTGAAGTTGAAATATTGGAAAAATTAATTAGATTATTTTTAGAAGAATCTTTTTTTTCTAAAATTAAATTGATTGTTTTTTCGCCATTTTGAATAATTGTGCTTAATAAAACCTTCTCATTATAATTTAATAAATTGATATTATTATACATTATATTTACTTCTAATTCTTTATTATTAGTAATTTTAGATATTAACTCTTTAATGTAATTTATAGTCACAGTTTTTGGAATATCAAATTCAAAAGTATTTTCTTCGTATTTTATATGAATATTCATTTTTTTATTTATTGTATGATAAATTAATTTTATTTTGTTTTATTTAAATATAGATAAATTAAAATATTCAATACTAATTAATAATAAAAATAAATATAGTTGTAAAAAATATATAAAAGTTAAAAAAGAAAAATAAAAACAAATATATTTTTTTATTTTTTTTCATTTTGAAAATAAAATGATATATATTATTATTAATATTTTAAAAATGTTTTAATATTTAATTTTATATCATAATTATTTTTATACATTTTCTTCTTCTTCTTTATACTCTTCAACATTTTCATTATTTCCTTCTTCTTTTGGTCTATCTTCTTTTTCTTCTTCATCTTTATATTCTTCAACATTTTCATTATTTCCTTCTTCTTTTGGTCTATCTTCATTTTCTTCTTCATTTTTAAATTCTTCAACATTTTCATTATTTCCTTCTTCTTTTGGTATATCTTCATTTTCTTCTTCATCTTTATATTCTTCAACATTTTCATTATTCCCTTCTTCTTTTGGTTTATCTTCATTTGTTTCTTTTGGTTTCTCTTCATTTTCTTCTTTTGTTTTTTCTTCATTTTCTTCTTTTGGTTTTTCTTCATTTTCTTCTTTTGGTTTTTCTTCATTTTCTTCTTTTGGTTTATCCTCATT